>ML855373.1:17373-28337 GCA_009831015.1 Picea engelmannii | reverse complement strand
CTACCAACTACAAATCACACATGAATTTAACCATTTCTAATACCATAATTCTAAATGCATCTACAACATAAAGAAAACCATTAATGCAATTGTTCAAGCAAAAACAACAAACACACAACATTCATATTAATTATTTACACAATGGAACATCATCATAAAAACAACCAAAATTTTATTTTTATATGTAGTTAACCAACTGACTGTGTACGAGGGATGAACCTCCCATCCATAAGCGTTGCTTCTCATCTTCTCTCAATATAAATCCAGCCCCAAGAAGAGGCTATGAGTCCATAAGGAGATATATCCCTATTGGTTTTCCACTCTCCACACACAGCAGCCCCAAACCCGGGTTCTACTCCCATAGCATTTCCAATCCTTTGGCTCTCTTCCCCACAACCTACACAACCCAAGGAATGTACCCCCTTCACTTCTCATAGTCCCTCAGGATGTAACATTCATTTATCAAGGCTTTCAGTGCACCTGGTTTCCAGGAATATCTCATTTAGGGACTCCAGGAACTCCCAACTACTTCAGGGGTGTTCACAACAGCCTTCACAAGGCTCTTGAACTCCCAACTACTTCAGGGGTGTTCACAACAGCCTTCACAAGGCTCTTGAACCATTTCCTCAACAGGAAAATGTACAACGGGATTACAACTCATTTTTCAGGCACACGTGTCTCTTTCTTAGCATAAAACACAAATAAACAATGGCTTCCCTCAAGCACAACATGGTTGGTGCTCTTTCCAGCACTCATTTCCTCTCTTGTTTCCCAAAACCTACATGTAAAAATTATCCCTATTTTGCATGTGAAATTCCCTTCTTCTCCCTTGCTTGCTTGACTCTCACTCATCCTAAATATGATTGTACCTTGGCCCATGCTCCCTAATAACTATGGGATGTGACTCCTCACACCCACCCTCTTACATGATTTTAATGATTGGCTTTGGGAGCACTCAACCACAATTTAGAAGGTTATACACAATGATAATAATAATTTGGGAATGTGGGTATGGATTAATACCCATGAATAAAATCCCCCTTTGACCTCTCTCTCTTGTGGAATCATAACCCCCCATCATTTTCATCCCTCTCGTATCGCATCCAGTGATTATCATTTTTATTAATTATTTCAATGTACATGATATACAATTTGGCTCTGGTCACCTTAAATCAGTACGGGCTCTTCGCCCCAACACATCGGCTCACCAACCTAAATCTCATTTATACAATTACAATATAATTCGCTGGGATTTAAAAATGGGGATGTTGTATTCCACACATTTGTTATAGCATCAATTGTCTCCACATTTGCATTGATGACTTTTTTGCCCTTTTTCCTGTCCTACTTGCAGACATCAATTCCCTATACCTCCTCTGGATTCTTCAAAAAACATTTGTTGCCAACTTACACACACCCTAATAGTTATGCAACACATGTATATGTGATTTTCTCTAAAGAAAGTCACATACATACCAATTTACTCAAAAAAATATAATTTCCACAGTTTTGGGCGGGGTTCACGAGTTTCTTGATTCTTAACCCCCTAATTCCCACACATAATGAATTATAACCACTCCAACCACTTGGATATGGTATAAATTGAGCACAAACCATGAGGAGAGGATAATCAACCTTGAATCAAAGTTATGATGGTTATTTCCCACCTTGTCTGCAAGCCCTTGTATTCTCGTTGTTGTTATTGTCCTCAAACTTGGAAACCCTTGTTTCCAACCTTTCCCATGCATACCTTTATCTGACCAAAAAATATCCCTTGATCTTCTTTGGGTCCATTTTTGCATTGGAATCAGAGGTTTATCATATATTCAGTAATCTAGGTGGAGGGACCTGGAGTCCGTTCAAGGAGCAATGTTGCAATAGATGTAGGTGATAAATACCCCTAAAATTTGTTTTCAATCAATAAAGATACACTTTCCTTTGAAATTATGGTATTCTTTGTATATTTTCATTGTATTTGAATATCTCTTCACTTAGAATACTAGTTGTTGCAATTATTTCTATTTTTTATCAAATTCATAGAAGTTAGGTATGAGATAATTGTTGTCCTTTGTAGTCTTGCACTTGAAAGTTTTGCAGGTTGACAATGGACCAATTTGGAAGGAGCGTGAAAGCTTTCAGCCTTGGGATATTGATCAATCGTAGGACACCAAATAAGTCTTCCTTCCTTCATTATCAATAGTTAGTTATTTGATCAAGTTAGTTATAGATTTTTGTTTTCCTTTTTGGGGAATTGGTTGATCTTCAAACGGTTAGCGATTTGTTGTGGCTTTTACTCATATCCATAGGTATTTTTCCCTTAACAACATTATAGTTCAAATAGCATTGCTAGATTTAGATGAAAACACAAGATCATTTTAAACTAGCCATAATTAGTTATAGACACCCAAAGTTGAAAACTACGTCACAAAATCATCATTGAATATTTGATCAAATTGAAACATCTTCCTTCTGGTGATTCCATGTGGGAAGCATAGAATTTAATTCAGAAGTACCTTAGATTACCAAACATTTTAGGCCAAAGTTTACTCTAAGAGGTATTGAAGATATTACACACCTACCTAGTATTTATTTTCCCAAGTTTATTAGTCTATGTTGAGGGCACACCTGGTCAAAGATATTCTCCTCTAGATGGGAATATTCTCCCCTAGATGAGGGTGCCACCATCTATTCAATCATTACTTGATTGTACGTCAATTAGACTAGTGGAGTCAAGTCCTACATGGAAACCTCAATATTATCACCAGGAGGGTGCACTCACCTTCGTATCATCACCAAGAGGGTGCACTTGACATGCATGAGGCTTGGAGGGTGCACCACATGTGCATGCATGAGATTCTCTCCACTCCACTTGTCTAGACTAGTTAATTGATGACTACATGGTCGGTTAACTAGGACTAGGTGGTAGTTCACTCATGTTTTTGTCAATGTGTGTCAACATCTCTCTAGAGATCACTACTATGGCACATTAGTTCAGCCATGTAGAGTATATCATGTGTATTTTTCCATTCTCTCATTTGGTTAACACAATTCTTTATTCTTTCTCTCCAATTCTTCTCTTCTTCTCTCAAATTTGCTAGTTTCATGTTCATTGTTTCTAGCTAGATTCTTTGTGTAGGTTTCAACCAAATTTCATAAGAGGGAGGGAATGTCATGTACCCACCCACATTAGTACTCTCTTCTTATCCTTATCTACATGTATCTCTATCTTATTCTCTTTTTACCATGATGTGTAAGGGCCGCACTATTTGTCCCAAGTCAACAATGTTCTTCTTCTTTCTTTACTTCCACTTTTCAAATAAGGCATTACATGTATGAAGGGGTTATTACAATATATGTGAACTCATTTGGAGGTTACCACCTTAAAGTGATCAATAATATAATACCTTCTTCTTTTACCTCGGTACTTGTTATTTCTTGATATTGGATGTTAATGGCATATTTCTATTTATGTCACCAATTGTCAGTAAAGTATCCTTCCAAGCAACATTGAACTACTCAAGGCAGCGAAGAAGATAGAAGAGTACTTCAAATATAGAAGCCTATGGCTGAAGGTAAGAGACAAGAATGCTAACTTCTTCCATAAACCAGAAAATGACAAAATAATTAAAAATAATAATTCAAAAATTACTCTTCTAGACATCAACAAAATAGAGGACTTATTAGATATTCTAGAATCAAATCACTTTCACTTTCACTTTGAAATCATGTACATAGAATCCCCCTTCAAATGGTAGGTATTGGGAATATATGATAACCAAATCCCTTGTTTTCTATGAAAAGGGGAGAACTAACTATTTTTGAAACACTAGACAGATTGGCAAAGCACTATCACTAGCTTTGTATGGTGATCATTGATAAAGCATCCCTTATAGCTGCAACATTCTTGTATCAAATTGAAAAACACCTATGACAAATAAAGCATAACTAGTATCATATTTTTGCAACGTCAAAATAATAATTTTAGGAGAATTTTGTCAGGCACAACCTATAAAAGATTATTGGATTTTTCAAAACCCAATATAGAACAAAGAAAAAATTCCATATCATTTATGGAAAGAAGAACTAAAATGCTCCAAGTTGCACACTATAATACATCAAAGAGACGAAGACTTTGTCAAAATATTGAACAAAATAGACTGAGCCAACAATCTGACTAAGATATAGGATACATAAATTCATATTGTTATAGATCCATGCCATTGCATCCATTACTTCCATACTTGTTTCATAAAAACAAAGATGTTGAAAGACATAGTGAAAAAATGCTTTCGCTGGTAAATTTAGAGTTTGCAATTCCTTGGGAAATTGATGAACATGGAAAAAAACAAGGAGGTTTCAAACCTTGTGACAAAACAATAACCTTGTCGTCGAAAATACTAATCAAATAAAAAAAATCTTGAGTTGTCTGTCGGAACTATAGCATATAATATTATCTTATTAATGGTGTTGATGGAACATTGAAGGCGTACACAAAGAAAACCGAAGATTTTGATGTTGTTTGGATATACTTCATAGATCCGTTGATTGGAAATTTGCAAAGTAACAAATTCCATGACCTTTATGACATAGATACTCCACCAACTTCGACATTAATAAGGCATGACTACTATTATATGATAATTTTTTATTATATTATGTCAACAAAACTAATATCCTTAGGTATATTAAATTGATGGCGGGATTATGTGTATTGCATCATATGTCTGAGAGTCTTGTTATTCTTCTAATGAGATGGGAATTAATCTCAAGCAATTCATCCAACCATATCTTCCCTGCCTCATACTAACTTACAATAAACTTGGTTGCTTCCTCTTTCAACCCTTTGAATTCTACCACCTAAGGAGCACCCAAGTACATTTTTATTCAAGCATTATCTAAGACGATAGTCTCATCTCTCCATTTCCCTCCAATTATTGCTCATTGTTTGTAACTTTTCCGATGTTTTTTCTAATTCATTTCATCCATTATGACGTCCCTAATTCTTTGTAGACAACACTCCATCTCTAATATTGGTCTTTTGTTGAATCTTTTCTTTGTTTGAATCTCTATTATTCTTAACATCGTGCTTATATCAGTGTTTTTCGATGCCATCTCTACTAATTTTACAATAATTTGTTTGCCCACAACTATGTTAAACTCTCTAACCTACTTGACAACTATGTTGTCTTCTGAATCCTTTTCTTAAAGGGTTGAATTACTCATTGTTATCTTATTAGTCCCTGCCTCCGGCCATGGACTATAGCTTCCGCCTCGCAGTCAAAGATCATTGATCGCCTATTACCTCATAGATTTTGTTGCATTAGTTGGTGCATTTTTCTAATTGACTCCTTATTAGTTCTAAAGTTTTCCATGGTTTCAGGATATCCTTTATTAATTCTCTTTTTCAAAATTAAAAATCCCTTTTAACAATTTCAAAAAATCTATATTCTGATTTCAAAAAATCTATATTCTAATTTTTTAATTGGCCCACTACATATTGATGTGACTAAATAGCCCTAGTGGAGGGAAATATTATTTAATTATTTGTCAGACTTCAAAATTAATTTAAAAAATGAGTAAATACGATTGGTTGAATTGATCAATTAGTCCAATTTCATTTAATGAAAGTTACAAGCTAAAGCTTGTCATTGTATTCGATGGCCTGGAGCTTGTCACTGCAGTCAATGGTTGGTCGTGGCCATCTGCATGCCCTCACACAAGACCCACAAATCACAACTTGGCATGTCAACACTCATTAAAATTATTCTTCATAGCATGGGTTATATCCAGCCTTCCCATTTACCTTTCTCCGAGCTTGCCAAATTTGTAATATGTGCCAATTTCTCTATTGTTGGCATGAATGTCAGTCTCATGTGGAATTCTGTTGGTTTTTACCAAGTGAGATTGATAAACTTCCTTTCTCTATTTTGCAAATAAATACACTTCCTTTCTCTACTTTTCTGTCCATTTGTATGTAAATAAATAAATTACCTGATGTCATAGTTACATACAAGTGTTAAATTTTTTTACATGGAATCTAATACATGCTAAAAAATATTGCATCCGAAATAAGTGCAGAAAGTATGGAAAATTGCAGGAACCTATATGATTCAAAATGAAAAATATTACACAAATTCTTGAAATTTACTATTCAGCAAACATTAAACAAGGAATCAAAGGAAAAAATGACAAAGAAAATCAAGCAGCAAAGGAAGAAAATCAATGCAAGAGATTAAATCATTAATATGATCCTAGAATCTTTTGTAAAATTAAGAATATTGGCAGATAAATGTTTACCAACTTCCTTGCAGTAAATGCTATAATTTGAACTACCATATCTATGTATTATTATTTTTAAACAATTAAGGCCTTTAGATAAGCATGCCTCCTGTTGGTAGACTTTTTTTAATGGTTCAGTATTAGTTTGTACAGTAGCTTGCTCAGATTGAATTTTATTCTATAAATATTTGAACTTTTTTATGATAACTATTTTAGCTTAAAAAATGATGAAATAAAGCAAAAATGGATTAACAAATATAGGTTAACAAAGATTCAAACTTACTTTGAATTCCCAAAAACAGATATACAAGTCTATGTAAAAAGAATTGTTGCCAAGAAGAGCCCTCCAAGACCGGTATTTTCATGGCGAGAACTCGTCTTTTGCAAACATCCTCATCTTTGTCTCTACGACACTTCCTCCTCCTCTGAAAGAGAATCTTCATAACCGAATTTGGGTAAGACACTTCTACCTTGCACTCCTCTGTCTTTTATGAAGATAGAACCCATTTCAAAGGCTATTGAAAGGACATGAAAATCCACAAAATCAAAGCATGTATTGACAATACCAGTCTTCTAAAAGTTCAGACATAAAGCAATGAATTCACGCATCCACTAGCACCAGAGGTCAGTATCACCACAGAGGTCTCATGTTATATTCACGTGATCTCCATAGTGACCAAATTTAATCTCAATATCATAGAGGTCTTGCATTCTATTCTCTATGTTCTCAACATTTTTTCCTTCACCAACTGTACAGAGATAATAATTTGTTGTATGGAAATAATAATTCTTTGTTAAAAGAAAAACAAAACCAAGAAAATCCCAATTTTCTCTACAAACAAAAACCCGAATAAAAAAATGAAAGCATTTTACTTGGATCCCGATAGTCCCAAGTTCAAACCGTCAATGAGCCATGGAGTTATGAAGTGGATGCCCATAGTGAAAGCTTTGACATATTTAAAATGCAAGTACAAGACGATGAGGTTTAGAGTTTTATGAAGCAAGTTAGATACCATGGCACTTTGGTGCATTGTCCATCGACAGACACCAAACACCAAAGCTAGATATATCACTTGCCATGGCTAACAAACCAAAGTGGGACAGGTGTTCATGTTTCCCAGTATTAAAAATTATTATGACAAAGTGGGACAGTTATTTCACCAAAACCAAATATTGACAAATAAAGACATGGAAGAATGAATGGGATCAAAAGGCATGGACAACTTACTCATTGTCACTCGCAAACTCGTGAATCTTACCGGTTTCAGAGGATATGATAACGACGACTTCAACATCACATAGAATACAAAGCTCGAATTATTTTTTAATCAATCTGTTCTTGCGTTTCAATAAAGTAGCATGGTTGATTCTAGGGTTTTGAATGTGTTTCATCACCACCTTCTTCTTGCCCATTCAAGTAATTTATGCACTGGAGATGGAATGTCTAGTTTCCAAGTTTTGTGGTAACTGCACGACTAGATTTATATTGTAATTTTTAGTGTAATCATCTCCTATATCCATATCAAGCATCAATATCTATTTGTTTTCCATCACTGAAAGAAACCTTGCCTAGAAAATCCACCCGACTCGTACAAGAAGTATCAAATATTTTCCATTGGAGAGAATCTAAACCCTATAAACTATTTATGTATGCTCACTTCTCTATGTGGAAAAGTGAATGTAAACATTCAAGGTATCAATATGATTAATGGTAAGTTTAACCGGTTGGAATGGAGCAACATCAAAGCAGTCTCACTTTTACTTTTACGAAAACTCTCCTCCCTTACCAAAGTTTCATTTCCAATGATGGTTGGATCTATCCTTTATGGTAGAGTTCAATGAGAGTTATTGGACGTGAATGTGAGTTCTATTGGTCGTTAACAAAGTTATCCTTTATGGTATAGTTCATTATGATCCACCTTGACATTTTAATTTTAAATGAGAAAAAGTTATTTTACAATCCAGTTGTAAAAAACAAGTTCTACACACTTAAAATAAATTACTATCATATTCTTAGCTGAAAACTATATAAGTAGTGCATGTATTTGATGATGGTGAATATAAAACACCTTTGCATTGTATTATTAGCTATATCGAAAGTGTGTAAGAGTTAAAAATAAATAATTAAAATGCATGCACTCCACTTTAGCAAATGCACTCCACTTAAAATACATACGAGGCAGGGACTAGTTATTTTATAATTATTTCCCTTGTTTATAGATGTAGTTTGATGCAGGAGCATTGTCAGCAGCCAAGCGAGCGTGAAAGCATAAGCCAGCTGAGAAAAGCGCCAGCACATTTTTCACATTTTGAAATGTTTTGAAAGATCAAGGAGCGGATATAAATGCAATAGCTAGAAGCATACTTGCATTTATGTCTGGCTGTTGTAAACAGATCGTGAGCAATTTGCTCTCATCTGTCAATGTAAAAGGCATTTAAGCCCAGTTAATAAAAGTAGGTAGATTTGAAATATAGATTAGACGGTTTAGAAGGGAAGGAGGGAAAAACAGATGTAGACACCCTCATCTTTGTATTATGACATTCATTAGAACATTAGTATAGAGTGTAGCAGAGAATGAGAGAAAGACCCATGTATAGGAGCTTGAATTAATATAAGAAGCTTTGAATCAGATTTCATGGTGTTATGATGTTTTTTGTTTATACATGGTGAATGGTATGCTTACAGTGGTTATATTCTCTTTGTTATGCATTTGTTATGAGGCTATGTTGTGCATGTATGATTTCATGTTGAATGTTTGAAGTCTGAGAGAGAGAGAGAGAGAGAGAGAGAGAGAGAGAGAGAGAGAGAATGAGTTTCAATTGTTTCTCTTCCTGAGTGAGAGTTCCCGCAAGGAGTGCAGTGAAACGTCCGTAAAGAGTGTGTTGACAAAGGTTCAGAGTTTATCTCTGAAATCTCAGGAGGGATACCGTTGTTCTCATTTCAGCAGAAGAGCAAGTGAAGCACAGAAGCCGTACAAGTTGTGCGTAGGCTGGTTGAAAGCTTAGAACTTATCAACAAAGGGGAGAGTTGAAGGATTGTTGTTGCAGGGGGTGCATAGAGTCGAAAGATCAAATACCCAGGAGTATTTGAAAGTCTGCGGCAAGGAGTGCGAGCAGAAACCCTTTTGGAGGTTTGAGTTTGTAAGTGAAATCTCAGGAGGGATAATACCTTTGAACACTTCAAAGGAGGACGGAGGTTGAACTACTTCAAAGGGAGATGAGGGTCAAAGTCATCTAGTAGAAGTAAAGTTTAGAAGGGAGAACATTGGTTTATTTTGCAGAAGCTATCCAGGAGCAACGAGCGGTCGGAATTCTCCATGGAGAACTCGCGAAGTTGCGAGGACCGTAGCATCCAGAGGAGTTGCAGGTTGGATAAGGGTTGGACGAAACCATCCCGTGGGGTCCAGGATTCAATGGTGATCGTTGATCATAACTATTGAGCTGTCAAGATCATTTCAGTAAATCGGGGTTCGTAAATCCGGAGTGTAGACGAACGGTTGTCGGAGGTTCGTTCAAATCCCGAAAGACAGAAAGGTTGGAGTGACAGGTGGCAAGAATCCACGTCAGAGGTAGAGGATAGCAGGGAAGACAGGTGGCATACTCATCACCAGGCAGAGTCAAAACTTCGTTGACTGTTTCGGGGTTTCGTAGGTTGGAGAGTCGGAAGCCTTGCATCAGGATTTGCGAAGACGCGAAGTCTGAAACTCCGAATAGGCGAAAAGTCCCATAGGGGAGCCAGTCTTTGCTGAATGCAGTGGGGTTCAGCATTTTGGCATTTTCGAAGACAAGAGACAAGGGTTCCTTGTTCCAGGATTCCCAAAATTGCGAAACGCGATACGGCTGTGGTGGAGCATGCGGCCAACATTTTGATGAATCGGCATTTCAGGTTTCGGTAGTAGAGGGTCGAGAAACTCGACAATAGGGATCACGAAATTGTGAGACCCGAAGTCCTGAATTAGCAAAGGGCGCGACACTACTATGGTCAAGGATATTTGGGTTGGCGCCTGGTGTTTGTTCATGCAGGCTCAATTCATAAGGACCTATGGATACGCCATGAATGTATGAAATATTCCCCGAGGGGAAATCGAAGAGTCAGATTGACCCAGGTGCAAATTTAGATCGATCCTGTGTGGACCTCGACCCGAGGGTTCAGGGGTCTGCATCAGTTGTGGTATCAGAGCTTGACTTTGTTTGTATATTGCAGACAGAGGAAGCAGGAGGAAGAAGAGTACTCTGATACACACAAGTTTGGTATCAGAGCACAGAACAAGTTCTTTGCTTTTTGTAGTAGAGAAAAGAGAACCATTTACAGCCATGCCTTCGAGAAGAAGAGATAAACCAATGCTTGATCTAGTAGTGGAGAGGGAAATGCACGAACTACGTGCCAGGCTTGATGCCATGGAGAAAGCACAGAGGCGCACAGTTGACATTGGGGATTTCAGCGAGGCTGAAAGTGAAAATGAAACTGGACATGAAGAAGAAGCCGCAGTCGAAGATGCTGCAGATGAACGCCTATTCAGGGTTGTTGCAAGGATAGGTGTGTTGAAGGAAAATCTCCCTGCGGACAGGTAGATCTCCTCAAAGAGATAGACTCTTAACTCTAAGATAGAAAGTGCTTATCATGGTCACTGACTTCCTTTTAGATCTAGGTGGACTAGTGTGTGAGGAGGAAGGAGAAAAGAAGT
>ML855373.1:0-16496 GCA_009831015.1 Picea engelmannii | reverse complement strand
AGCCACCGAGGATACAGTGTGGATCTATACTCTGATGACCTGAACTGATCGTAGCCACGAAGAATACACAGTGGATCTATGAGATGACAAGACATAGCCACGACCAATACAAAGTGGATCTATGTAACAGTATATGTGTCATTTTTCCAGAGAATCTCCTTCGCAACCTGGGCAAAGTACATATCAAAGTGATCACTCAACCCAGGGTCTTCTTACCGATTTTGATGTAGTACAAATCTAACCATGCAAATAGATGTCCTGATGTCAGACATGGCAGAAACCACTTGATTACCGGTCAATGATGTAAACCGTTAACAAGCGCGAGGGAGATCACCATTAATGCTAATGATTCCCAAGGTACCCTAGTACATTCCAATGAATGTGAATGGATGAGCTGGAGTCGAACATCCATGGAATCATCCGATCAGAGGTCAATGATGTAAACCAACTGTCAGACGTGAGGAGGCCTGCCATTGAGGCATGCAGGTCCCAAAGTACTAACTGGTTTCTAAGTCTAATTCTTGGATAATGTGTTGAAGTTGATAGGAATAGGCTCGTCGAAGGAGGGCCTTAATGTATCCCCCATCAACGACATGAAACAGACATAGAGATGTAATTGGTAGATCAAATGAACATGGACTGACACGGGTATTGAGACAAGATATTTTTGATGGTTGAATCTCAAGGTGGATACTTCCCTTGAACACTGAGGCACGAGAGCAGAAACATGACATGGACCAAAACTTGATGATGCAGTGGATGCTGCGACTTACGTCAGGTGACCCAAAGGAGTGAAAGAAACTCAAAGGATTGGCTCAGTGCAGAGGTTCAGCGGATTATAATGCGTGCAAAAGACAAATTGTCGTGTTCAAGGGCGACTCTAAGAATTACTTGGTAATGTTCTCAAGATACTGCTTGGCTTGCTTCTTTCAAATTTTCCCCCATCCAGATAGACGAGTACCTCTTTTTAATTTAACAAGCTCAAGGAAGGTAACACATGCTCGATATAACTCACCTTCGGTAAGTTCCTCTTCCTTTGTTTAACGAACTGGAAGAAGTAAGGGTTCGGTCCCATATGGGTCTGTCGATGTTTTGTTTAGTGAGTCCAAAGACAGAAAACTTGAAGTTTTTTCATGATTATAGAGTCTGGAAAAACACTTAAAAGAGAACTCTCTCGGTTCTTTTTTCGTAAAGTAGTCTGACGAGACCAAAAAAGAGATAAACTATCGCTCAACAGACATTTTCTTCAAATACTTTAACGAACGTGAAGAGAACAAGGTCGCTTGGTAATCTTTTCATCTTCAAAGAGTTTGAAAAGAACTTAAAGATGACTCCAATGTTGTCCTTTTTCGTAATGTTAGTCTCGCGAGGCCAAAAAAGAGATAAATTATCACTCAAAAGACGCCCTTTCAAACCGTTTAACGAGTGGGAAAGAAAGAAAGATCACTCGGCAATCTTTTCATGTTTAGAGAGTCTAAAAAGAGATTAAAGGAGACTCCAGGGGGTTCCTTTTACGTGTATCCATACAGGTCCGAAAAAGAGATAAAATTCTACCTGGATGCATTCTCATGTATTTTATGAGCACGAGAAAGAACAAAGACTAAGCTCGGTGTGCCCCCAGCATGAAAGCTAGTGGCTTAACTCCATAATGATTAGCAAAGGCTGGAGACATGCCCTCCAAGCTTCAATTCATTCACCGACTTTGAGGTTGTCACCAATTTCTCTAGCAGATGAGAAAAAGGAGAAGGGTGTATGAAAAGAAGGTTCAAGAGAGGTGATTGTTTCATTTTTTAACGAGCTTGACACAGGAAAAGAACTATGCTCAGAGCCTTTGTTTCATTTTTTAATGAGCTTGCCACAGAGAAGAGAAACTATGCTCGTGGTTGCTTCTTGATCATGGCTTCCGAGGGGATAATGCTTTGGAAGAGTACCATGTCAAGGGATAAAACGTGGTCATGGCCTCCAAGAAATCTTCATTGGATGGAAGATAATCACTCTGCAAGGAACACATGTCGAGGGTCGTGACACGGGTAAGGAGATCGAGCTCCAATAACCCTACCAAAGAGATCACCATGTCAACTACCGGATCCAAATCATTGGAAGTTGAGGTCATGGGAGACAACGCCGCATAATTGACATGCGGCGGAGCCGATACTGTCTGCATATAGGAACCACTTAGGGAGGTAACCCAGTCGGGGCCGATGAATGAAAGTTGATCAATAGTCACAATTCTTCCATCATGAGGGAAAGATATCACATGGAAAAGGGTGGATACAAGAGCTTTCATAGCATAGACATAATCCCGCCCAAGGAGTAAAGAAAAATCCAAGGGGTCTCGGATGACCATGACATCGATAAAGACAGTTTTCCCTCCCAAAGTTACAGGAAACTGAGGAAGGATACCTAAAGGTTGACTAGTTCTTCTGTTAAAAGCTAACATATTTTGTGTAACCGGTGCAAGCTGCGGACAACCCAAAGCGTACCAAGCAATAGAAGACAAAATACTAACGGACGCACCTTCATCTATCAGCGTTTGAGGAACATCCCGACCACGAACCTGTACCGTAATCTGGAAAGGAATGTGAGAGGGAAGACGAGGTCCAGTTAGCGCACCCCAATCAAAAGGATGGCTTCAGTACTTGGAGGGGGTTTCGCAAGAGAAGGAGGAATGCTCCCCGGCATGGTAGAGTCTGTATTAATGATAAAAACATGGGCAGTATCGGGTTTACTCTCTAGAAGGAGAGTAGGATCGACCGATGATTGGATCGGATCAACCAATGGTGGACTTGGATAGACCACTTTAGCGCTCTTCAGAGGAAGAGTGGGACTAGCCGAGGGAGAGACTGAATCAGTCACTTTGACATTCCTTAATGGAGGAATGGGATCGACTGATGGCGAAACTGGATCGACCACTTTGGCACTCTTCAGAGGAAGAGTGGGACTGACCGAGGAAGGAACTGGATCAGTCACTTTGGCACTCATCAAAGAAAGAGTGGGACTGACCGAGGAAGGGACTGGATCAGTCACTTTGACATTCCTCAATGGAGGAATGGGATCTGCCGATGACGAAACTGGATTGACCACTTTGGTGTCACCCTCTAACAGGAGAGTGGGATCGACCGAGGATGAAAACGGATCAACCACTTTGGTGTCACTCTTTTGATGAAGAGCGGGGTTGATTGATGACAGAACTGGATCAGCTACTTGGGTTCATGGCTCAATCGAGGAGGAAACTAGATTGACCACCTGATCAACCGGACTGACCGGGGATGGAACTGGATTGACCAGTCCATCAACCAATGATGGGTCGGAGGAAAGCTTACGATAACCTTTTGTAAGTTGAAGTTTTTCCAAAAGAGAAGAAGCCTCATCCATGCGAGGACAAAGGTGAGAGTAATGATTACATTTACATAACATGCAAGGGAACTTGAAAGTTTGCTTCTTCTTACCAACCTGAACATCACTAGTCGACGGGGTATCATCGACATGACCAACAGAGGCTGATGACATGGAGGACCACATTTCTAAGACCTGGGTAAGACCGGGGCAATCCCTCAGAAAGTGGTCACCCTTACAAAGTTTGCAAGGGAATTTGGGTTTTGGGTTCTTCATTTTAATCTTGTTGACCTCATCAACACTCCCAGTACTATTAACAGTAACTGGTTTCTTAGAGCCAACATCTGATGTTGTTGGGGTCTTTGTCCTTTTCGGGTTCTTCTTCTTCTTCTCTTTCTGTTTCTTCTTCTTCTGATCAACCTGGCTACTTGCTTTAGAGCTTTCACTAGGTGAAGAAGGAGAAATGGAAGGAGACTTAATGGGCAAAGAAGGTGAAAAGTCGACGTGAGGTTGATGTGTGGGTGGTGTACCTACATCTAAAGTATTAGGTGCAGTTGAAACATTGGAAGGATTTGGGCTCACAGGAGTGGGGAACAACCAAACTGGTAACCTGATAGTGAGTCTTGGAAGACTCAGTGTGGAAACATATGGAGGACCAAAGTTTCCAAACGAAGGAAAGGTATAAGGTTCCCCAGGAGAAGGGGTTCCTCTATTGGTACTCCCAGGATTTGATGCCATTAACACTGACTCGACCTAAGGTCCACTAAGTAAAACAAACAACACACGCTACGAATCTGAGAAGCAATCAATCAAACAAACCTTCCTATGATGAAACCACTAGTTGGTGATGAAATCCAACGTCGTGAGATCAAAATAGGAAGGGGCGGGGACATAGCAGGTGGATCAATTATGTTGGTGACCTGCTTAATGGACTTACGCCTTGGTGCAAGCTTCCACGCAGTAATTGTGGATTTACCCTCCAAGGAGCCCGAGTGAGTTTGACCAACATCTGTTCCAGGTACAATGAGATTTCCCTTCACCGTCACCTTGTGTGAGACCCTAAAGATTGTGGCTACTAAGGTCACCAACTCGTAGTCAACCCCTGGCCGGGTACAGTCGACAGTCCAGTCGGAACGTATGGGCAGGATAACAAGTCCGAAATCAACTTGAAAGGCTCCCACACATAATCGTGGGTATACCTTCCAGTGACCCCCAATATACGATCCGACCACTACAAACAGTTCAACCACGGAGGGATAATCTCCGTAACTCACCCGAATGAGACCTCCTGCGTAACCCCTGTGTGAGAGGGGGATCCCAGCAAGCCAATACGACAATTGGATTTGACTCTCCCTACCGCAAGACACTAAGTTTGTTCGATAGCTTTGGAAATTTATCCTTTCAACCTATTCCAAATCCCTACACCTTAAACTACTGTAGGTTTGCTAACAAAGATGTAAAAAGTCTGATAAATTTTAGTTAAGCGTTGATTTTGATGGCTGTTGTTTACTCAGAGGGTGTACGAAAGTGAAACTGATGGAATGATGAATCAATTCCCAAAAATATGCATGAAATATGATAAGCAATCATTTCTTTTCAATGAATACCTATTTAAGGGAAAGAGGAAGAGTCGTTTTCACTATCAAACACTTGATAAGGAATGCCCTTAATCTATTTTCTTCTCAATCAAATCCAATATGACGCTACAACATTTCAAAAATGCAAACTAATATGAAAACTGATCATTAAGATGTACTTTTGTCGTTTTCATGCGAATGATGATCAATTCAATGAAAAACTTGTCCTACCAACCACCCTTTCAGATCAAGGAGATTCAGACAAGAATATGCAGATTTCACACAAACAACACACCCTTTTGCAATCAAACAAGAGAAAGAGAACCAAAAACGCAAAAGGAAGGAGAAGGAGATTGGATCAGGTGACCTCAAAGAACCAAATGAGAAGAGTTACAGACTTCAAATTTCCTTCACTAGAGTTCCCTCTCAGTCGGATAGGAGAGAAGAAAGCAGGGGATCGATTTCAAGCTTTCAATAGAAAAAACTCAAAAATAATGAAGAAGGGCATAAAATCTGAACAACAAGGTGTTTACTTCTCAGGAGGAAGCATGTCAAAGGTCAAAGGAAGAATCATTGAATCTCAAAGCAGCTCAGCAAGTGAAAAAACAGGGTTTGGACCTCCAAAAATTGCAATCTTGGAAGAGATTTTGGGCAATAAAGGGGTTGGCGCTCTAGTATAAGGGCCACCAGAGAATTATAAAGCTCTTTCTAACACTTCCAGGGAGTTTTGGCACTTTTCTAACATGGGCAGAGGGGTGCCAGGCTCAAAAAACTCACAAAAAGTCCAAAAAACCCAAAATTTCAATGGAATTTTTGCAATCAAGCTGAGTGTGATGGGGTAAGGAGTCAATCAGCTCATGAAATCAATCAAAAAAGGGTGAACCAGGTATGAAAAAAATCAAAGGGTAAGACAAGGTCTATGAGGAAAAATCAAAACCAAAAAGTTTCGATTCGAGGTTCCTCAGTGGAGTCGCCAGTTTCTGTTAAAGGAAAATCTCCCTGCGGACAGGTAGATCTCCTCAAAGAGCTAGAATCTTAACTCTAAGACAGAAAGTGCTTATCATGGTCACTGACTTCCTTTTAGATCTAGGTGGACTAGTGTGTGAGGAGGAAGGAGAAAAGAAGTACCTTTTACCGGTGTTTGTCCCTGCACACTCTAAGTTGAGTTCCAATCTTTCGCTCTTCGATGGATCCTGTAGACAAACAAAGTATGACCACTTCCTTCTCTATCAAGATTAGTCTGAAATAGGTCTATCTACTAAAGAGACAAATTCATGTGAGATTGAACATGAATTAGAAATAAACAGGCCAAGCAAATTATATTAATGAGTACAAAACATTGCTTACAGTCGTAGATGGATTGCAGCAGTTTCGTCAAGTCCTCCTTGTCTACCCCTTGCTCAAAGGTCCACGATCTGAATGACAATAGCTTCACTGATTACTCCCTATGAGATCATAGGTCTCTTGCTTCCAAATTATCTTTGTTCCAGCACCACTTATAAGATCATAAGTTTGGTGTGATTCTCCTTTTTCAGTCCCCTTTCACCATGAAAAAGCTTGCTTATATAGCCTTGGAGAGACTTTAACCACTTGAGATATCCTTGGGGAAGTTGAGGATTTGCCTCTTTCAGTTGAGAATCTGCCCTAAGATCATGGTTGGACTAGGGATTCGAATCCAACTGCCTTCCAAGAATGAAAGGATCCTTCCCCCATTCATCTCAACAACTTAACTACTGCCCAGAATAGGTAGCGCTCCCTCAAAAGGACCATCAGAGCGTTGTAGCGCTCCCCGGTAGGCTTAAGGGGGGCGCCAGCACTCCCAAAGACACTAGCGCTCCCTCAAAAGGGCCAGAGGAGCTTTATAACGCTCCCAGACAGTGTAAGGGGGAGCGTCAGCGCTCCCAGAAGAGGTATAGGGGAGCGCTCCCCTCCAAAAACTCAGTTTTTTGAGTGTTTTCATATGGCAAAAGGTTCATGAGCCTGCTGACTCATTTCTCCTCTTCCAAATCAAATGTTTCAGGTGTTTTAAGTGTCCTTCTCATGTCATTATAGGTATGACATAGGCATCATGGCAGTATGCTTCCCTGACACTTGCGACACTTGTGAGCAAAATGCGACACTTGTAATGACGACACTTGTGACACTATCGAAGTGAGTAATTTTGACGTGTAACAAGGTGCTAGAGAAAAAAATGGACATTCCAGTGTATGAGGGAAACCTGGATGTTGATGAGCTTCTAGACTAGATTAGAGCTCTGGATAAATACTTTGACTATGAGGATGTCGAGGAAGATAGAAAAGTCAAACATGTTGTCACTAGACTTAAAGGGCATGCAGCACTATGGTGGGATGAACTGGAGGCTGACAGACGCTGCAAAGGCAAGCAGAAAATCAAAAGTTGGGATAGGATGGTTGCGAAGATGAAAGCCAAATTCATACCCAAGGACTATCAAATTACTTTGTTTCGGAGGATGCAGAATTTGAGACAGAAGTTGATCACAGTGAAGGAATACACTGAAGAGTTCTACAAGATAAACATTAGAGCAGGTCATCGGGAAAGAGATGATGAAAAGGTTGCCAGGTACATGAATGGTCTGAGATATGACATTCAATATGAGATGAGCATGATGATCATTCAGAATGTGGAAGATGCTTATCAGATGGCTCTGAAAGCTAAAGAGAAGCTGAGCCGAAAGCAAGGTCAAAGAGGTCGAGGTAGAAGTCAAACCAGAGGCAAAACAATTGCCCAAGACAGAACTCAAAAACCTAAAGAAGAGGGAAAGAAACCTTAAACTCAAACTGAGAGGGTAGGGAGGAAGCTCACAGAGAGGGTAGTATGCCGATAGAAACACTTTTCCTTGAGCTATAGGAAGAGGAAGAGGCTGAGGAGGTGAAGTGAAATGTTTTGTCTGTTGGAAAAATGGACATAAATCTTATGAGTGTCCAAACAGAAAGAAAGAAGGTGGGGAAACTCACATTTACGAAGCACAAGGATGGAATGTTGAGAGAGAGCATGTTGAGGGTGGAAGATCCTTGATGATGAGGAAAGTTCTCTTAACGCCAGAGAAGGAGGCAAAGAACCCAGCCCAAAGGAACAGTCTGTTTTGGACTGCTTGCAAAACCAAAGACAAGGTATGCAAAGTCATCGTGGACAGCGGTAGTACAGACAATATTATTTCTACAGAGATGGTAGAAAAGCTGGAGCTACAGACTAGCGTACATACAAGCCCATACAGAGTTTCGTGGCTACAAAAAGGACATCAGGTAAATGTCACTAAACAATGTTTAGTTGAATTTAATAGGAGGATATAAGGATGAAATATTGTGTGATGTCATTCCCATGGATGTTTGTCATCTATTGCTGGGTAGACCGTGGCAATATGACAGAAATGTGGTTCATGATGGGAGAAAGAACACATACAGCCTTGAGAAGAATGGAAGGACTCACATGTTGTTGCCGATTAAGGATAAAGAAGTGAAACCAAAGGTGAGGAACATTGTACTTCTCATGAGTGGGTAGGAACTTCTTAATGAGGTTAAGAAGAAGGAAGACACACAATTTATTGTGGTCAGGAAGCCTAGAATCGTTTTGACCAGTACAAGAGTGGATGATTTACCAGATGAAATCCAGGAGTTACTGGAAGAGTTCACTGATATAGTAGTGGACGAACTACCTCGCTCGTTACCACCGATCAGGAGTATAAGCCATCACATTGATCTTATACCTGGAGCCAGTTTACCAAACAAAGCAGCATACAGATTAACGTCATAGGAAAATGAAGAAGTCAAGAGGCAGGTCTAGGACTTAACAAACAAAGGATTGGTTAGAGAGAGCTTGAGTCCATGCGTTTTTCCAACAGTGCTCAGACCAAAGAAAGATGGAGGTTGGAGGATGTGTACAGACTCAAGAGCGATCAATAAGATCACCATCAGATACAGATTTCCATTGCCAAGGATGGATGATTTGATGGATTGCTTGAGTGGAGAAAGATTTTTTTCAAAGATTGATTTGAAAAGCGAATATCATCAGATTCGCACGAGAGAAGGTGATGAGTGGAAGACAGCATTCAAGACGAATGAAGGGTTGTATGAATGGCTTGTCATGCCATTTGGTTTAACGAATGCACCCAGTACTTTCATGAGATTGATGAACGAAGTCCTAAAGGATTTCATTGGGAAATTCGTCATTGTATATCTTGACGATATATTAATTTTCAGCAAGATTGAAGCAGAGCACTTAAAGCACCTAGTTGCAGTAATGAGGAGATTACGGCAACAGAAATTGTTGATTAATATGAAGAAATCATCATTTATGAGGACAGAACTCATTTATTTGGGTTTTGTTATCTCTGCAAATGATTTGAAGATGGATCCCGAAAAGGTGAACGGAATTAAGAATTGGCCATCACTGAAAAGTGTGTTTGAAGTTCGAAGCTTCCATGGTTTAGCTAGTTTCTACAGGAAATTCATCCGAAATTTCAGTGGACTTAGTGCACCAATGATGGATATGGTGAAGAAAAGACATAAATCTTTTCACTGGACAGAGGAAGCAGAGAAGAGTTTCAATCTACTGAAGAGGAAGATCATTGAGTAGCCAATTTTGGTTTTGCCTGATTTCAGCAAGACATTCTAGGTCAGGTGTGACGTGAGTGGATATGCAATTGGAGCGGTCTTGAGCCAAGACAATAGGCCGATTGCATACTTCAGTGAGAAACTAAATGAAGCAAAGGTTAAGTACTCCACATATGACAAGGAATTCTATGCAGTCATACAAGTGTTGAAGAAATGGAGACATTATTTGGTTCCTACATAGTTTGTTTTGTACAGTGATAATCATGCTTTACAATTCATGACTCAACAGGAGAAGTTGAACCAAAAACATGATAAATGGGTTGAATACATGCAAAATTTTACTTTTGTAATTAAGCATATTTATGGGACTGCTAAAAAAGTTGTTGATGCTTTGAGCGGGAAATGTTTGCTTATGCAGGAATTCAGAGTCAAAACTTTGGGTTTTTATAACCTCAAAGAAATGTATAGAGATGACCCAGATTTTAAGGAAGCGTATGAGGCATCTAAGAATCCAATTCTCAGGGACAGAAGCCAGGACTGAATACACGATCCAGGATGGATTATTGTTCAGGGGCAATCAGCCATGTATTCCAAAATTCTCCATGAGGGAGAACCTATTGAAAGAAAAACACAGTGGAGGATTGGTCGGACACTTCGGTCATGATAAGACGTTCTCAAAATTGAATGGCTCATATTTTTGGCCAGGGATGAGGACAGATGTTAAGAAATTTGTGGACAAATGTCGAATTTGTCAACACACAGAAGGGAAAAGGAAAAACATGGGATTATACCAGCCATTACCCATACCTTAGAGGTCGTGGGACGCAGTGAGCATGGATTTTATATTGGGACTGCCAAGAACAAAAAGAGGATGTGATTCAATATTTATGGTAGTAGACAGATTTTCCAAGATGGCACACTTCATACCATGCCAGAAAACCAGCGACACAACTCATATTGCGAACTTGTTTTTCAAGGAAGTCGTCAGACTTCACGGCTTGCCAAGGAGTATCATTTCTGATCGAGATACCAAGTTCGTGGGACATTTTTGGAGGAATTTATGGAAGAAGCTGGGGACAAGTTTGTCATTTATCTCAGCATATCATCCTCAGACGGATGGGCAGACAGAAGTTGTAAACAGGAGCTTAGGAGATTTGCTAAGGAGCCTAGTGACTGAACACCACAGTCAATGGGATCATATTCCGCCACAGGCGGAATTTGCTTATAATGATTCAATCAACAGAAGCACAGGGCAGAGTCCATTCCAGATTGTATATGGAATGCATCCAAGGGGAGTTTCTGATCCGAAAGATTTGGAACAAGATGAATTCAGAAGTGCTAGTGCAGAGGATTTTGCAGAAGCAATGAAGGAGCTTCACAACCGAGTCAAGGAGCAATTGCAAAGTTTGAGTCAAGAATACAAGTGCAGAGCAGATCAACACAAGCGAGAACTTCAATTTGAAGTTGGTGAACTGATTCTTTCACATATGAGGAAGGAAAGGTTCCCAAGGGGAATGTATAATAAACTGAAGATGAAAAAGATTGGACCATGCAAGGTCATAAGGAAATTTGGGGCAAACGCATATGAGATTGAATTACCCGATGGGATCGGAATTTCACTGATATTCAATGTTGCGGATTTCTACCCTTACAGAGAAGCAGAAGCCGAAAATAAACAGACAGAGGTTCAATGGACTAAACAAATGCCTGTAGCTGAAAAGCCACAGATAGAAAGTATAATTGACAAGAGAGTCAGCAAAAAGACCAGGAGGAAGGAGTATTTTGAATACTTGGTCAAATGGAAAGGACGTCCAGTTGAAGATGCTAGTTGGGAAGATGAAGCGGAAATTCAGAAGCATGGACAGACCATACAAGAGCTCATGAATAGGAGTTCATGAAAATTTTCAAGCAAGAGAGTATGATGTAGGAGCATCATCAGCAACCAAGTGAGCGTGAAAGCAGAAGCCAGCTGAGAAAAGTGCCAGCACATTTTTCACGTTTTGAAATGTTTTGAAAGATCAAGGAGCATATATAAATGCAATAGCTAGAAGCGTACTTGCATTTATGTCTGGCAGTTGTAAACAGATCATGAGCGATTTTCTCTCATCTATCAATGTAAAAGGCATTTAAGCCCAGTTAATAAAAGTAGGTAGATTTGAAATATAGATTAGACAGTTTAGAAGGGTAGGAGGGAAAAACAGATAAATACACCCTCGTCTTTGTATTATCACATTCATTAGAACATTAGTATAGAGCATAGCAGAGAATGAGAGAAAGACCCATGTACAGGAGCTTGAATTAATATAAGAAGCTTTGAATCAGATTTCATGGTGTTATGATGTTTTTTGTTTATACATGGTGAAAGGTATGCTTACAGTGGTTATATTCTCTCTGCTATGCATTTGTTATGAGGCTATGTTGTGCATGTATGATTTCATGTTGAATGTTTGAAGTCTGAGAGAGAGAGAGAGAATGAGTTTCAATTATTTCTCTTCCTGAGTGAGAGTTCCTGCAAGGAGTGCAGTGAAACGTCCGCAAGGAGTGCATTGACAAAGGTTCAGAGTTTATCTCTGAAAGATCAGGAGGGATATTGTTGTTCTCATTTCAGCAGAAGAGCAAGTGAATCACAGAAGTCGTGCAAGGTGTGCGCAGGCTGGTTGAAAGCTTAGAACTTATCAACCAAGGGGAGAGTTGAAGAACTATTGTTGCAGGGGGTGCACAAAGTCGACAGATCAAATACCCAGGAGTATTTGAAAGTCTGTCGCAAGGAGTGCGAGCAGGAACCCTTTTGGAGGTTTGAGTTTGTAAGTGAAAGCTCAGGAGGGATAATACCTTTGAACACTTCAAAGGAGGATAGAGGTCGAACTACTTCAAAGGGAGACGAGGGTCGAAGTCATCCAGCAGAAGTAAAGTTCAGAAGGGAGAACATCGGCTTATTTAGTAGAAGTTGTCCAGGAGCAACGAGCGGTCGGAATTCTCCGTGGAGAACTCGTGAATTCACGAGGACCGTAGGATCCAGAGGAGTTGCAGGTTGGATAAGGGTTGGACGAAACCATCCCGTGGGGTCCACGATTCAATGGCAATCGTTGATCGTAAATGTTGAGTTGTCAAGATCATTTCGGTAAATCGGGGTTCATAAATCCAGAGTGCAGATGAACGACTGTCGGAGGTTCGTTCAAATCCTAAAATCCAGAAAGGTTCGAGTGACAGGTGGCAAGAATCTGCGTCAGAGGTAGAGGATAGCGGGGAAGACAGGTGGCGTACTCGTCGCCAGGCGGAGTGAAAAATTCGTTGACTGTTTTAGGGTTTCGTAGGTTGGAGAGCTGGAAGCCTTGCATCAGGATTTGCGAAGACGCAAAGTTCGAAACTCCGAATAGGCGAAAAGTCCCATAGGGAGCTAGTCTTTGCTGAATGCAGCGGGGTTCGGCATTTCGGCATTTTCGAAGACAAGAGACAGGGGTTCCTTGTTTTGGGATTCCCGAAATCGGGAAACGCGAAACGGCTATGGAGGAGGACGCAGCCAACATTTTTGTGAATCGGCATTTCAGGTTTCGACAGTAGAGGGTTGAGAAACTTGACAATAGGGATCGTGAAATTGCGAGACCTGAAATCCTGAATTAGCAAAGGGCGCGACGCTACTGTGGTCAAGGAGATTTGGGTTGGCGCCTGGTGTTTGTTCATGCAGGCTCAATTCATAAGGACCTGTGGATACGCCGTGAATGTATGAGATATTCCCCGAGGGGAAATTGAAGAGTCAATTTGAACCAGGGGCAGATTTAGATCGATCCTGCGCGGACCTTGACCCGAGGGTTCGAGGGTCTGCATCATAGTTGCATCCTCAGTTATCGTATTTTTTTATTTCGACCAAATTTCAAATCAATGATGTAGTATGTGATTAATATGCATTAACATATCTTTATGATGCCAACCTTCATTTCCCACTCATCTTGTGGATATATCTTTGACCTACATACCCATCCTTTCCTAATTTTGTCAATCGAAACTCTTTTGCATCTAGATTATTATGTCATATAATTTCCATATATGTATGTCATTGGGTTATTCAATTGGTATTTTCACTTTCATTTGTTGTTGTCAATTTCCTTCTACGTGTGTCATTTTTCTTTTATCTGTTGATTCATCCTTTTGTTTTTTTTTCTCTATATGTTGTCTAGCTTTTGAATTTTCTTTGTTGATATAGTTTTTTTTCTGATCACATCACTATCAATGAATTCCAATGTTGTAAACATCATCTTTGTGCTATTATCCCAATCGACTATCATTGCTCTTTTTTTTCTTTCGTTCTACTTTTGTTGGTTGCAGTGGCTAGGGTATATAAGTTAAGAAAATGCTCTCATGAAAATTTCTCAACCAAATCACCCTAACCAACTAATTTATATTTACATTTTTTCCAAGAAAAAAATAACAATTTCTATTCCATTATAGAATGAAAATCACATTCTTCAAATGCTCAAAGCATGATACCAAAAAAAGAAAGTACATCTGCATACTGTGCTTACAAGAGTACAGGTACACAATGCACTTACAAGATTAAAATTACATAATTAATGTAAATGTCATTTTTATCCCTTTACAAGGTAATCCTCAATCCAACCCTTTTTCCCCTTCTTATTTTCAACTTCTTTCCACCCCCTTAAAGAAAGAGCCACAATAAATAACTATAAATCAGAATGAGGGAGATCATGATTCATAGAGGGAACCAATTCCTTATCATAATCAGAGGTATCAGTTTTGCGAGGTCTCTTTGGGTACAACTACTTCCCTTGAGGAGGAAAGCCTAGTATCCATGTCTTCAACTCTATCCCCCAAGGAAGGACAAGATTCCCCAATCAACACTTGTTGTTGTTGAGTTACTTCACTTTGATCATCATTCACTATAAGGAAAATACCTTTTAGTGGAGGTTTTTAGTGAAATTGGAAAAAAATGTCAAAAAAACCTCCGCTACAACATATGTTTTCGATAGCGAATGTTTTTTGCGGATACTATAACGAAATTTGATAATAACTAAAAAAAATTGGGCGGTCGGAGGTGTTAGAGGATGTTTACAAATCGGTGTGTTTTTATGAGGAACAGGCATCGGTGAGTACATACACGTACTGCACCGGTGTTGTACACTTAAAGTCAAGCACCGAAGCAGTAAAATATTTAAGCATCGGGGCATTTGTCTTATAAGCACCGGAGCTTTGGGAGAGTTAAAAATAATTAATCAGGGGATTTCTACTTAGAACGCATCGGTGCATTGTTAATAAGAAGGCATCGATGTTGTATAAAATAATATGCATCACAAGCGCTAGTGCTTATCAATAACACAATAGCACCGATGTGTATTAATAACAAAAATGCATCGGTGCTTATTAATAATCTTAAACCACTGGTTATTATTAATAACACAAAAGCATCAGTGTTTCGTATACGCTTAACGCACCGAAGGCCAATTTTTTAATATAATTTTGTGGTATTAAATAAATATTGAAACCGGTGCTAATTGATTACATAAAAGCATCGGTGCATTTTAATATTAGACGTGTCGATGAGATTAATAATTAAAATACACCGAGAAACCTCGACATGTGATAGTGCAATTATTGTTATTTTTTAATTCCATTATTTATCAAAAAAAATACATATATATTATATTTTGATTAGTGAATTTGGATATGATGTTTGGATTAATTTGTTATATCATCAGATTTTGCATCTCTTCATTATAATAATTAGTCATCCATATATTTAATCAGTGATGTAACATTTCACAGCAACATTGGACAATGCAATAGAATAAATTAAAACATATTTTATTATGTGAATAAGAGGGTCTTTGTCATACAAAATGGGACACTTATCGATAACCCTTGTATTTCAATTGGGACACTATGCCCATTACATTAAACAAAAATGTTTTATTTTCACAAACAATTATTTCAAAAAAATACAATTGCAGCTTGCATTGATATCCAAATATATTGGTCATCATTCTTCACTAGAACTGTTGTTAGTGCTCGAGCTACTTCCATTCCTTGGGTTATTTTGTTGAATGTTTGGTTGATTGCCTTGATTGTTTTCATCTTCTCAATTTCCATCTACAAACATAAAAAGAAACTGTAATGATTCTAACTATATTGGTGAGAATAATGAAAATGTAAATAAATAATATACATGAATGTAAATTGAAAAGTGATGTACCTGCAAAGCAAGAATTTACTCATGAGTCATACACATATGTTCAAAATCAAATATCATGCCTTGTTTCAACAATTCTTCAGTTAGCTCAGTTCCATATATTGTTTCATGCAAGTTTTATACCCCATAATAAATCATAGATTTAATATAAAGTATTATTTTTGTTTCAAAAATTATAAAATGATAGAAATAAAACAACATAAATTATACTTAAAAATTCCACAATTAATTTTTGATATGCCAACATATACTCACAACCCTTAATTAACCCAATGTCAATCAATTTTTATGATGGCTCTTCTTTGTATGTTAGCACATGTTTGAAAACATTAAAGGATGGTTGATGTAAAACAACTTAAAATATACAACAACAGAAAAAACTTAAGTTGTTATAAGGAAATAACAATTACTCGCAAACTTCGCTATCAACCCTTTTCTTCCTTGTCGTCCAGTTTTATGTGCACGATGAGTTCTATTTTCTTTTATTTTCTGTAAGAGAATATTTGAAAATTAATATTTAATGTTAAACTAATTATTTGTAACTAATAGAAAAATTCAATGATTACATACATTTGAAGCATGTTGTTGTTGGCATAGTTCCTCCTGCGATGCAATTATGTCCATTTATTTGACCATCTGTTTGTACACTTTTTTGGATATTCCTATTGGCATATTTCGGATATCAGCTCGTTGGTCCTCTCATATTTTCATAATTTTCCTGGAAAAATAACATGACAATAAAGTATTTTTATATTGATATATGAAAACTAAATATCACAAAATTGATATATTAATAAATGAATACTTTGT
>ML855371.1:8345-28337 GCA_009831015.1 Picea engelmannii | reverse complement strand
AGCCTGTAGCTGACTGGATGACGAGAAAATGAGGGCCAGCGAAGCAAGGAGCACCTGAGATTTCAGAAGAAGAAGAAACAGGGAGCATGGGGGACCATAACGAAGACAGCGTGCTGCATATCCTAAGTGGCTTGGCTAAAGGAAAGAAAGAAATGAAGGAAACCTTTGCCCAAGGACAGAGGGAATTAATTGACACCCTCGCAGAGCGGTTGAGTCCTCTGGGTAACATCCAGGGTCTTAACACCAATGGGGGAAATGGGCAGACCAGATCTCAGGCAGAGGGAAATAACAGTGAAAATGGACAGCGCAGTCCACGAGCTGAAGGGAGCCACAACATGGTTCCAAGAGGAGGAAGCGTTCCCCATGTGCCCAGGCAGAGTGAGCAGCCCAGCATGAGTAGGACACCCAGACCTCTCCTACCCAGCCTCATTGAAGAGCAGGCAACACAGCAAAGTCATTGTGAAGATTTCTCCATGTACTGCTAGGAATACCAAGCACTATTGCAGGCAGCTATGACTTTACAGGACTATTGCAACATTAAATACAGGAACCGACCCAGAGAAGGGCATAGAGGAGCACCGGGACAGCAGCAGAACACTGACCTCAGGAGGAAGGTGGGAAAACTGTCCATCCCATCATACGACGGTTCATCTCGATATTCGGCCAGATCATGGGTCCAAAAATTGGACACCTACCTCCAGCCCAATCCGATGACAGAAGCAGAGGCCATCAAATTTGCCACACTACATCTAGAGGGTGAAGCTCATGAATGGTGGTATCATGGGCTGGTGACGCTTGGACATTCCAGCATCATGTCTTATATGGAGTTTACATAGATTGATGGACAGATTCGACAGAAAGGATTTGGAGATCTCCTTTCGTGAGCTGGCACAACTGAGACAGACAGGAACACCTGAAGCATATATTGCAGAGTTCAAGAAGATTTCCGTACAAGTAACTGACATCTCAGAACACCGATTGGTGATGCTATTCACAAAGGGTTTAGCAGAACCCCTGCGAGGGTGGGTCAAGGCCTTCAAGCCCGCCACACTACAGGATGCAGTTATGAAGATGCTTGACATGACAGATACCGTACCAAAGGCTAAAGGACCAGCCAAGCCCTACATTCCTCCCAAACCCTAGGATAACAAGCCATTCCGGAAAGACGGGACTGGGAAGGACCATATGGATGAAGAGACTCGAAGGGAGCTTAGACGAAAGAAGCTTTGCTTCACATGCAAGGACGCTTGGGAGCCAGGTCACAGGTGCATGGGTAAAGGAAAGGCACACTACATCGAAGTGCTTTCTGATGAAGAAGACGAGGAGGAATCTAGCCCTGAACATGGGGAGACACATGACAACCCTAAGGAGGAGCAACCACAGAGTGCAGTCCGAAAAGATGAATCACCACCTACAGAGGCCAAGAAGGCAATCATCGCTACACTCTCAGGGGTTCGCTGATATCACACCTTCCGGATCAGAGGGGTTGTACAGGGACACTAGATTACTTCACTGATTGATAGTGGGGCCACCCACAATTTTATTGACAAAACTCTAGTCGACATGAAGGGCATTTCGACAGAAGAGTTCGAAGGATTTAGTGTGGAAGTAGCAGATGGGTACACTTTGGAGTGTACTCACATGATCAGAGGATTACACGTGACATTTGGTAACTACACCTTGATCGATGATTTCTATTTGGTGGACCTTGGGGACACTAACATAGTTTTGGGCATCTAGTGGCTCTATTCATTGGGGAACATCAAAATGAACTACCAAGTCATGAGAATGGAGTTTAGAGACAAGGAAGGGAGAAAGGTTGTTCTAAGGGGAATGAATACAGGTCCGCCCAGGATTGTGACAACTAAGAGGATGGAGGTCGCTCTCAGGCATAGGAACATTGCATGGGCAGTCGAATGTGTGATTACCCCCCAGAAGGAAAGGGAGGGTCATCAGCACTACCATTTGGACATACAAAACCTTATGGGGAAACATGATAAGGTGTTTAGGCAAATCCCACCCGGAGTACCACTAGATAGGGGATTTGAGCATATCATTGAGCTTGAGGAAGGGGCCAAACCCGTTATTACGACCCCATACCGGCATCCAAAGAGGTTCAAGGACAAAATTGAGAAGACCATCCGAGAGCTTCTCGAGATGGGTCACACCAGACCGAACTCTAGTCCTTTTGCTTTGTCTGTAGTACCGGTGAAGAAAAAAGATGGAACCTTGAGAATGTGTATAGATTACCGGGCCTTGAACAAGAAGACCATCAAGAACTGGTACCTGATTTCGAGGATTAACAAGCTACATGAGGCGGTCTACTTTTCAAAGATAGACCTCAGATCGGGATGTCACCAGATCAAGGTACGAGAGGAGGATGTGCATAAGACATCTTTTCGATGCCACTATGGACAATATGAGTTTCTAGTCATGCCTTTTGGTTTTACTAACACTCTGATCACATTCCAGTTGTGCATGAACCATATTTTCAACAAACAATTGAGGAAGTTCTTGCTGGTGTTTTTTAATGACCTATTGATCTACAGCAGGACATGGGAGGACCATCTGCGTCACATAGATGAGATACTCAACATCATGTGGGAGCATTCGCTCTATGCCAAGAGACGAAGTGCGAGTTTGGCCTAGCAAAGATTTTATATCTAGGACATATCATTGGCGTGCAGGGTGTACAGGTCCACCAAGAAAAGATACAAGCAATACTTGATTGGCCCACACCTAGATTGTTGACAGAGCTACGAAGCTTCTTAGGGTTATGCAGTTATTATCGACGCTTTGTGAGAGGATTCTCCCAGCTTAGTGCATCACTGACTGACCTCACGAAGAAGGGCGCATTCAAATGGATAGAGGAGGCTCAGAAGGCATTTGGCCGGATGAAGGAAGTGATGAGCACTTGCCTAGTGTTAGCACTCCCCGACTTTTCTCAGCCCTTTGTATTGGAGTGTGACGCATCCGGAGAGGGGATAGGAGCAGTATTGATACAGAACAGACACCCCATAGCTTTTGAGAACCGGAAGCTAGAGGAAACTTAGAGGCTTCTTTCCATCTACGACAAGGAGATGTTGGCTATCATGCACGCGTTGACCAAATTCCGACAATATTTGGTAGGATGACGATTTGTGGTAAAAGATCACAATAGCCTGAGGCATATCCTTGAGCAGAAGGATTTGAGCGAGACTCGAGAGATAACAAAAATGGGTCAGCAAGGTACAGGCATATGATTTTGACATAGAGTATGTCAATGGTAAGAACAACGTGGTTGCAGATACCTTGTCACGAAGACCTACAACATTTTCCATGTCAAAGATTGCCGCGAACGGGAAATCTCTCCTTTTGGTAGAGTACTGTAATAACACTTTTGCAGGAGAGTTGATTGATGGGAAAATACAGGATGATAGATACACGGTGGTAGATGACATCATAAATTATAAAGGCCGGATATATCTTGTTCCCGAGTCCACTCTCAAAGAAAAGATCTTGAGGGCCATACATGACGCACCATTAGTTGGGCACCCAGGATACTTGAAGACTTACAAACAGGTATGCAAGAGATTCTCATGGAAGGGTCTCAAAGGGGATGTTTTACAGTATCTGAGAGAGTGCCTGACTTATCAATAAAACAAATCTGAGCTCACGCACCCTGCAGGTCTACTACAGCCTTTGCCCATTTCGGAGTAGAAATAGGAGAGTATCTATGGATTTCATCACAGGGCTTTCGAAGGTGCAGGGAAAAGATTGTATTTACATGGTGGTGGACAAATTGACCAAGTACGCCCACTTCTTCGCCATACCCTTGGAATATAAGGCCCCATAAGTAGCAGAGCTTTTCTTCCGGGAGATATTCAGACTACACGGACTACCTAGGGTTATTGTGAGCAACATGGATAGTCGATTCCTCATCGCCTTTTGGTAGGAGTTGTTCAGATTTGCAGGGCGAATGTTGACACCTAGCACGAGTTACCACCCCCAGACAGATGGGCAGACTAAGATCGTCAACAAATGGGTTGAGGGATATCTGCGTCACTATGTTTTTGGGCAACAAAAGGCATGGATTAGATGGTTGCATCTTGGCGAGTATTGCTACAATACCACCTATCATATGTCTACCAGGATGAGCCCGTTCAGGGCATTATATGGCTACGAGGCTCCATCCTTTGTGGAGTTGGCCTTTGGTGAGAGTAGGGCTCCCAAGGATTGGATTCAGGAGAGCCAGGATATACTGAGGGTCCTTAAGGACAACTTGAGGATGGCACTGTTATTCACCAGTTTGCACTAGCTGAATTTCCTAAAGAGCCGCCAAAGAATGAACAATCAATGCTCATATGATAGAGTTTAGAGTTCAGCCGGTCTTATGAAAGACCACTTTTTTCTGCATTTCCACCATTGTAATAAATGACCTGAGTATGAGATATTGTAAAAGGCTATTGGCCACCTAAGACCTAGGCACAAGCATGTACTTTAGAGTGTTTTTTTTCACTTGTTAATTTTTTTTTTGCTTGCCTTTGTGAGCGATTAAATAATTTCTAAGTTTTTTCACTCAAAAGATGAACTCCAGAGCTGGAGTATGTGTTGGTGGTTAGGCCTTGGCATGGAAAACCAATGTCTAGTGTCTAAATGTATATGAGCTCATACTAGGTCATGCTAATTGAGTCATTTGAAAATTGCGGTTAGGTTTGATAGGTTTTTTTTAATGTTTCAGTGAATTAATTAAATTCCCGCAAAAATGGGATTTTTTAATTATGAGTCAATAAATTGTAAAAATATGGCATCAAACATTATCAGATGCCATATTTATGGTCGTTTTCCAGTCCAGAGTATCATGTAAACCCCTATTTCCCATCTTTCGAGACAAAAAAGTGATTATTATCACTAAAAAATCAAATTTACTCGAAAATTACGGAAAAGGGGTAATTAAATTCATTTCCTAAATTTTAGAAGAACTGGGGAACATGTCAAAAACATGCTTTTTCATGTTCCCAGTTGACTGGAAGCCTAAGGCGAGTCAAGCTAAAGGTGAGGTCGACTTCATGAGGTGATGTGGACTTGGGGGAGATCCCAATGTGGGAACTCGACCCCACTTTCCTAGTTGACGCATTGTAGAGGAGTGGCGCACATCCCAAAGTGCCCACGCATCTCTAAACCCTCACTTCACTCCCCTCTCACTCCACTCCACTCACACTCACACTCACTCCCACTCGTCCCCACTTACCCTCACTTCCACTCCCCTTCACCCTACTACACCTTCACATCACTCCCCACATCTCCCACGCATCTCTCCCTTCACTAATGTGCCAATCCCCTTTCATTCACGCATTCCTAAATCCTAATGCGCATCCCCTCTTTGGTAGTGTCATCTCATTTACTATTTAAGCAAGGTCGACCTCTCTCTTTACTAGTTTGGTTTTGGGCAAACATTGTACTATTGTTGTAATCTTTCATTGGAATAATAAAGAGTTTGGAGTTCAATTGTTGTGGATGTTATGTGTGGATGCTTTGATCTAGTGCCATTTTCTTCATGAGGTAACATGTATCCTATCATACAGTAGGATAAGATTAATCTAGTTTGATTCATTTTGTTTCTTCCTTATAAATCATAGATTATTACATTGCATGCCTCGTTTTTGGTTAAACTAACATGCATGTTTGAGCGTTGTCGTGTAGGGAAGACCTTTAACAAGTTTGTTGCGGGATTGGAGTACATTGTTGTAGGTTCCTCAAGCTTGGAGGATTGACAGGTTGTTGCTTCAATTGTCATTGTCCAAGAGTTTCAAAGATCGAGCTCCCTCTACTCTTCATCAAAAGAACCCCATAAGCCCAAGTGTTCCAGGCTCAAGCGGAAACTCCAAAAATTTGATAAATTTCTTTCCCCTCACTATTTTCTTTGGTTGCATGTTGCTTAGATCAGTTTTAAAGTTCATTTTGAATATCTAAAGGCTGCATGCATTCACTTTCTAGATCTAGTTAGAATTCTGTCAATTTAAAGAAGTAGATCTAGGTCATTTTAAAGCAATTTTTGGTCTATTTTCATCTAGATCTTAGATCAGTCTATTGCTTTGTTTTACTTTCAATATCAAGCTATCTAGCTGCCCTATGTTTGCTGTTTTAAAACAGCAAACAAAAGCAACTAGAAGAGCCTAGGTTAGGTTCATACTAAGTGTCAAAAAAGTCCCAAAAAATTTCAGTTTTGCCTTAAAAAATTTTTCGAAAAAATTTGATAAATTTTTTTAGTTTTAAACTTATTTTCATCACATTCTAACTTACTTTGCTTGCTGTTTTCTTGCAACAATAACAGGTCCAAGGGGAGATTCTGCCAAATTTTGGCGAAATTAAGGCCTCCGGGGCACCCTGGGGGGTTTTAACTTCATCAACGAAGTTTTCCTTTTCTTCTTCTTTCTTGTACTTTTCTTAATGATCCAAAAGTTATAAGGATACCTTTTCTTTCCTAAAGTTTAAAGCTCAAAGTGAACCTTTGTTCTCTGTTGTAATAGTTGCAATAAAAGCAGGCCCTTTTGTGCCCAGTTTCTCCATCCCCATTAGGGGGATTTGTGTTCTTGGTTTTCTTTCTTGATGCATGCTTAAATCTATTAATCAAACACACATGTCAAGTAAATCGAACACACAATAAACACTCATTATCTTACATGCATGGCTAAATTAATGAATCTGGAATCTATCATGCATGTTTAGTTCAGTTTGCTTCAAGTCTTTTTCAGCAATAAATCTTGCAACCTTGTTTAATTTATAAAGTATCTTGTAATTTATCTTCCAACTACAAAGCAGGGTACTAAATCTAAGTGTTGCAACAAATCTTTCAATTACAAAGCAGGGTATATGATTAATTTCTTTCAAGCATTATAAAGTAATTGAACCTTGCTAGTCTAATTAGGGAAATCTTATAAAGAATCTTCGCTTTAGTGGAATCGTAAGGGAACTTGTGAGGTTATCTGGCAGAAACTTTGAGATCTAGGTTCTCTTTGTCGGATCCCTTCACATTTTCTTGGGCTTGTGTGTCAAATCAAAGAGTTTACCCTGTTGGATCCGCGACATTGCTCAACCTCCACTTTAGGGACCCTTCCTAAGGATCACATCTAGTTTAGACAAACATTTACTTTACTTGCAATTAAAATCTTCTCACTAACTGAACATCAATTTACCTTAATAAAACTTTCGATCTACATTGCCCACGACTCCATTTAAGGCACTGGCAATTGGTATATCTTTTATCTTATGTGAGCAATATTTACATTTATGCATTTTGTCTAACTTACATGCTTAAATCTTGCATATCTTTTATCCTTTGATATATGCATGTTTATGAGCAAGTACTTTATGATTATGATGATGATGATGATGATGATGATGAATGCTAAATGCCGATTGGTTAAGTTTTATTTCAAGCAATAAACTCCTAGATTAACAGTTCTTTTGCTTTCTTAGTTAAAGAGCCTTAGATTATTTTTATAGGGACTACCCCCCTTGGCTTCGCTAGGAGTTGGCCTAGACGGAGGAGTTGAGGATCAGGTGACAACACTTTGACTTGAAACTTGCCCCCAAGGACACACCAAGTGGATTGAAGGTTTCTTCCACGTTACCCTAGGTGTGTATAAGGACGACAACATTTTTGGCGCTGTCGCTGGAGATAAATCTTTCTATTCCCAGATCATGACTTGTTTTTCCTTTTAGTGTACTTAGTTTTTTTTTGATGCTTGTAGTTTATCAGAAATAGACTCAACCATCTGATGACTCCACTTATTTCCAATTTAACTAGGTATTCTACTAGGAGGAACTCAGAAGGCCTACTTAACCTCATTCCTGAACCTGAAAAGGTTTATTGAAGGAGGTTAGCCAAACCCTCTTATCGTAGAGTACTTAGTCATTTAGGAGCAGAGTCCATTTATGATATTCACCTGCTCTTAGTTAATAAGGTGAAAACCATAAGCCTTCCTGGTTGCCTCCCTCGGCCTTCCCGGTCGCCCCCTCGGCCCTCCTGACTCCCTTCGGCCTTCTCGGTCCTCTCATGGCCTCGGAGAACCTGGATCTTGACCCCCCTCCGGACTTCCATGACGAAGTTGCCACCTTCAAAGCCCTCGTGGGTTCGCTTTGCCCTCCCCCGACTTGACCCAACATCTCTCAGTTTGTCAAAAAATTGGAGCAGATTTAGGAAATCTCAATCCCCAGCACCATTGCGAGAAGAAAAGCCCTTTCCTTTGCCTCACGAGCACTGGTTGGTCAGTTCATGGGCCTTTGGCCCTCACCTCGGCAAATAGATCTTTGGATTGAGCGGAATTGGCATCCCATGTTTCAAGGACGGATGAATCACTTCTTCTGCGGTAAGGGCTTCTACATTTTCTATTTTGAGCTTAAATCAGACAGAGATCTCATCTTCAGAAACGACCGTTATTTCTTCGGCCCAAGAGGATTATATTTAAATAAATGGACTCCTGACTTCGATCCAAAAAAGACATTCCTTCAACTGTGCCAGTTTGGGTAAGGCTTCCACACTTGCCCTTCCATTGCTGGGGTGATGAAGTTATGAAAAGCATAGGAGATGCCCTAGGGAAATATATTGACAGGGCAGAGCCCAAATCTAACCTCTATTCCTGCGCTAGGTTCTATGTAGAAGTAGATCTAGAAAAAGGGCTTCCAGAAGGAATTGAGCTAAAGCTAGATGACTGGATCCACATCCAAAAATTAGACTACGAACAACTTCCATTCAAATGCAAATCCTGTCACGAATATGACCACTTTGCAAAGAATTGTCCAAGCAACAAACATTCCTCAGAAACCGAAGCTCCTACTCAAGAAGACAACTGGCAACATGTCCGCAAAAAAAACACCATTGGTAAAAATAACGGACCTCGTTTAGGACCTTCAGGCTCCCAACCCTTGACAGAACCCTCCAGGCAAAACCCTGCCCCAAAATCTCCGTCCAAAAAGGCTCCTTCTTTGATCACCAATCCCCCTCTTAGTCGCAACTCCTTTGAACTTCTAGGAGAAACCTCCTCAAAGCAGAACCCCTCTTCAACCCCGATCCCTTCCTTGCTCCCTGATCCACCCCTAATCAACACCAATGATGAATCAGATACAGACGATCCCTCCACGGAAGACGCGAATATACCGGCACAATAGGAAATTTCAACCTCAAATCCGCATGTGCAATATATTTAAGAAAAAGAAGAAGGAGAGATCCCACCAGAGAAGCCAAGGAAATCGGGGCGACGAATAAACAAAGAAGTCAGAGAAGAAGCAACAACCAAGGAAAACTTATCGAGGTGGATATCGGTGGCCACCCACCTTTTCCAACTGGCTCAAAACAATTTTCTGGCAATTTTGGTAATTTACTATTTTTAGCAGTTTTTCGGGTCCTGAACTTCCGGAGCCGTTTTGAGGCTCTAAACGACGTTTTTTGGGAAAACAGGGAGCACCATGGAACTAAGTTCAATGTTGCTCACATCAAAAGTAGTAGTCCTCGGATAGATCTTTCCAATGAGTTATCGTGTGCCCCAAACGAAGATTGTATGCCAAAGTTACGCCCCTGAGAAGTTGACGTATCAACCACCCCCATCGAGGCTCGCAAACCTTTTGGCTTTTCATCTTTCGGGGTTAGGGTTTTGGATTTTCCTTATGTTAAAAAGGGCCCTTAGAGCCTCATTGTAATAATCATCTTCTTGCAAATGCGAGTAGCCGCCACATCTCTTCTCAGAGATAAGTTGCCACCATTCTAGCGAGTCTCTCACTCTGTATTTTTACAGTCTCTGTACATTTATTTCATTAATAGAAATCGTGTATTACTGTATATCTGTGACTCTTGTTATATTTCTGATATATCCTTGTTATATTGTTGTCTCTCTTGCAATACCTCTGAATATTTCTGTGTTATCTCTGCTCTCATTTCGTGCTGAAAATAATTCGGACCAGTGGTATCAGAGCAGGCTGCTCTTGATCATTTTTCAGTGCATGTCCCCGACGAGGTCCGAGTATAGCAAGTTGGGTCTCGAGCTTGTTTCTCTTGAAGACAATCGCTCTCGCACGCCCAAGAAACCCTCCATGGCGGAAGAAAAGAAAAACGACGGAGCAGACGATCCTATCAATCTGTTGCTGGAGCAAGTTCTCACGCGACAGAGGGACGAAATGATGGAGAATTTTTCCCACATCCTTCAACGCCTGCCGATAGCAACAGGCACATCTTCATCAAGCGACCACTTTGGAGGCACCTCGCCTTTCAAGGTACAAGTTAATTTTGATATTCCTATATTTGAAGGACAGATAGATGTAGAAGCCCTAGACAAATGGTTAAATTTGCTAGAAGGTTATTTCTCTGTTCACAATTTTTCCGATAGAGAAAAGATCACCTTCGCACTTCTTAAAGCTCTCCCCCATGTCAAACATTGGTGGGAAAGTTACTGGGAGTAAAGTTCCACAGAAGATTTTTGAATATATGGGGCCGAGCCCACTTGAGATTTTTTTGTGGATGCGGTAAAGGAACAGTATTACCCTGTTGGCAACTATGAGGACTAGTACATGAGATGGACCACACTGCGACAAGAGAGGGGCCAAGCAGTTCCGGAGTTCACCAATACCTTCCATACCTTGCGCACCAAGCTGGGTATCAAAGACTCTGAGCGACATTTGGTTCTGAAATACCGCGGGGCTCTACACAGATACATCCAAACTGAAATGGAATTTCTGGACATCTCATCACTCGGTTCTGCTGATCGATATACTGTTAAAATCGAGCAAAAGTTTAAGCACCAGAACAAATGGGAGTTCAAATCTACAAATCCGCAACAACCAAAGTATGACAAAGACGACCCTAACAAACAGTTTCCCGAAAACCAGTCCAAGCCACATGAAAAGAAGGGTCACGGAAAGACAAAGGACACCGGAAAATGGTGTGATTTCTACAAAAGCCCCTGGCACCACATTGATGAATGTCGCTCAAAATAGTCATTGGTGGCCGAGATCAAAGACAAGGAGTCGAACCTTGATTCAGAATCTAATTCTGAAAATACTGGTAAAAGGCAGATCATCGATGCAGACCCCATTGCAATTGTCGCGACCACAACAATTGAACCAGAAGAACCAACAGATCCAGAAGAGGGGGAGCACCTTTTTCATTCACAGATGTGGGTGAAGGGGACTCCGCTGCATTTTATTGTTGATAGCGGAAGCCAGAAGAACCTCATCTCAACAGAGGTCGTCAAACAGTTGGGATTGTCGACAACACCACACCCGCAACCATACAACATCAGGTGGCTTCGCCAGGGATGAGATCTTCGTGTCAGCGAACAGTGCCGATTGTCATACGACATCCATCCCTTCAAAGATGAGGTATTATGTGATGTTGCCCCATTAGATGTTTGTGATGTTTTGTTGGGCCAACCATATATGTGGAAATGCCATGCTGTTTATGAGTCTCGACCCCGCAGTGTCATTGTTTCTCTGGGGGGTCATATCTATAGAATACCAGAGGTAGTTCCGACTATTGTCCCACCTAAAAAGTGTTGCAAGGTAGTATCTCATACTACAAAATTTAGTTTTTTCACAATTTGTTCAAACGGTGAACAAAAGGATATTGCAACCACTACAGCCTCAGCCCAAGCACCTTCTATCCAACAGAAGCAGGTCGACAAGGTTGCAACAAAGCACAAAGATTCCTTCTGCACATAGTCGTCTCATGTAGCCAGACTGGTTAAAAAGGTCCAACCCTTCCAGCCACAGGTTGGTGACAACCTTCAACAAACCAAGCAGCGACGACGTCTCCAGCAAGGCAAGCAACTCACCATGATTCAGATTCAACAATCGCTTTCCCCTCTCCCCCAGGAACTCATCGCAATGGAGACCATTGCTTCCTAAGGAGGGAGGATTGATCCAGGTGGATATCGGTGGCCACCCACCTTTTCCAACTAGCTCAAAACAGTTTTCTGGCAATTTTGGTAATTTACTATTTTTAGCAGTTTTTCGGGTCCTGAACTTCCGGAGCCGTTTTGAGGCCCTAAACGATGTTTTTTGGAAAAACGGGGAGCAACATTAAAGTTCGGTTCAGTGTTGTGCACATCAAAAGTTGTAGTCCTTGAATAGATCTTTCCAACGAGCTATCGTGCGCCCCAAACGAAGATTGTATGCCAAAGTTATGCCCCCGGGAAATTGACGTATCAACTACCCCCATCGGGGCCTGCAAACCTTTTGGCTTTTCATCTTCCGGGGTTAGGGTTTTGGATTTTCCTTTTGTTAAAAAGGGCCCTTAGAGCCTCATTGTAATAATCATCTGCTTGCGAATGCGAGTAGCCGTCACATCTCTTCTTAGAGATAAGCTGCCACCATTCTAGCGAGTCTTCACTCTGTATTTTTACAGTCTCTGTACATTTATTTCATTAATAGAAATCGTGTATTACTGTATATCTGTGAGTCTGTGACTCTTGTTATATTTTTGATATATCCCTGTTATATTGTTGTCTCTCTTGCAATACCTTTGAATATTTCTGTGTTATATCTCCGCTCTCATTTCATGCCGAAAATAATCTGGATCAAAAAAGCACAAGGAAAATAGCAGACTATAGAACATACTATCCAAATATCCACAAGGAAAGTGGGAACCAAAGGAACGAAACACTCGGCCCTTGGTAGCTGAGCCCTCTCCAACCCCCTCCAATGATCTTTCTCTCTTGGAACTATAGGGGCTTCGACAGTAAACTTAAAGCCGAAGCTCTAAAAGATCTAAAAAAAATGGCCAGTCCCTCGGTCATTCTTCTCCAAGAAACCAAAATGGACTCGACGTCTCTTCTTGAAGCAACAAACAAACTTTCAAAAACATCGACGGAGCGACAGTCGACTCTTAGGGCGCCTCTGGCAGTATTGCAACACTCTGGAACGAACAAATATGGAGCTCTTAGGTAATCTCGGAAACCCAAAACTGGATTCTTACAGTTCCTAAAAACAAGGATAACAACAATGTTATTTCTGTAGTCAATATCTATATGCCAAACACTTATAAAGACAAAATGGAAGCCTGGAACTTTCTTTCAAACCTCCGAAACTCTATAGATCCCTCCTCTTGCATAATTGGGGGAGACCTCAACACCCACCTCAACCCTTGGGAAAAAAAAGGAGGAAGCAAAGTTACAGATCCCTTCTCAGAAAATCTTACTGATCTCATGTCAGATTGGGACATGGAAGACATCAAACCGATCAAAGGAAACTACACCTGGAATAACAGATGAGTTGGCCTCCAACATATTGCAACCTGCCTGGACTGCTTCCTTATCAGCAACAACTTCCTCCTCTCCCCCTCGACATGTCCTCCCAAATTCTCCCCTACGTTATCTCAGACCATAAACCCATCACTCTTTCCTTCCTCTCCCCTCAGAGCTTTGGTCCCCTACCCTTCCGCTTCAATCAACTTTGGATGGACAACCCAACTATCCCCACTCTTGTTGCACAAGCTTGGACCACCTCTTTCTCTCGATCCCCAAATTTCGTCTGGGAAAGTAAGCTAAAGTCCGTTAAGCTTTCTCTTAAAGACTGGGTGAAAAAATCTTACACTCCCCCCCATTAGGAAAAACAAGAAAAAATAGAGCAGCTCAGACAAATTCAGCAGAAAATAGAATCTGATGCAGTTACAGAAGCCTTAATGAATCAGGAAAAAGAAGCGCAACAATATCTTCAGGCTACGTTGCGCAAGGAGGAGGAACACTGGCGTTTGAAGTCTAGGAGTCTCTGGATAAAAGCGGGAGACTCAAACACCTCCTTCTTTCACAAGCAAGCTCAATCTCGAAGAAAAAAAAACACAGTCATCTCTATCACCTCCAACACGGGGCAACAAATCGATTCTTACGAACAGGTCAAAGAAGAGGCCTACCATCATTATAATAATCTTTACCAGCAGCCAAGGGAGGAAGCAACGCACATGGAGGCCACCAGCATGTTGACAAACATCCCTAAATTAGTTTCAGATGCAGAAAACAATCAACTAACTCAAGATATCACGGAGGAAGAAATAGTCAAAGCAATTTGGAGTCTAGAGCCAGATAAAGCTCCGAGACCTGATGGGTTTCCAATCAGATTCTATTGATCCTTTTGGGGCATCATTAAATGGGACCTGAAAAAATGCTAAACTATACTCTGCACAAACAAAAAATCGGAGGAGCAACCAACTCCACCTTTCTAGCCCTCATTCCCAAAGAATCCAATCCCTCCAATTTCTCTCGGTTCTGTCCCATCTTGCTCTGCAACTCCTCCTACAAAATCCTCACCAAAATCATTGCGAACCGCCTCACCCCCTTGCTCACAAAGCTAATCTTAGAAAATCAGACCGGTTTTCTTAGAGACAAGTAGATAACAGACAACATTGTCCTGGTACAAGAAGCCATTCACACAAACAAGAAAACCAAAACTCCTAGTATGGTTGTCAAGTTCGATATGGCAAACGCCTTTGACAGGGTAAAACATAACTTCCTCTTCTCAATTTTAAAAGCTTATGGCTTCTCAAAGAATTTCAGCAATTGGATCAAAGCTTGCATCAGTAACCCATGGATTTCTCCTCTCCTTAATGGGCGCCCAACCAACTTTTTCAAAGCAAGCAGAGGCCTTCGTCAGGGCTGCCCCCTCTCCCCCTTTCTCTACATTCTTCTAGCGGACTCCCTCAGTCGAAAGCTGGAAGAGGAACGAAGAACAAGAAAACTCCCTGGTTTACTTATAGCGAGAGGGGTAAAAGAAATAAATCACTCTCAATTTGCAGATGACACCCTCTTATTAGGAGCAGCTGCAATACGCACTGCTAACCGCTTCCAAAAGGTCCTCAGCTCTTTCCTTACAGCTTCAGGCGACAAGTTGAACACCTCAAAATGCAGAATTTATGCCTGGCATGTTCCTGGACACATAAAAGATCAGATCGCCAGAATTTTCGGTTTCCCTATCATCACCACTTGGAACTACTTTAAATATTTGGGAATGCCCATTTTCAATCATTACAACTCTTCAGCCTAGCTTGAAATCGTAGAGAAGATATCAACGAGAATTTAGAATTGGGGAGGCCGATGGCTCAAACCTGCTGGGAAAATTGTTCTAATTAAATCAGTCCTTTCCTCCCTCTCCATCTTCCAATGCTTAGGACTTCTATCTCCCAAAAGCATTCTAGAGAAAATCTTCAGAGTCATAAGATGCTTTCTCTGGGCAGGCGGCAAAACAAACACGAAGAAATTCCATCTCATAAATTGGAAGCAAATTTGCCAGCCCTATAATAAAGGTGGTCTGGCTATCAAGGACCCAGCCAAAACGAACATATCATTGGGAGTCAAATTGGCTTGGTGTCTTACAACGGGCAAACCAGACTGGTGGAAGATAGCCCTCTTAAAAAAATACTTTCAACCCCCCAGGCTCAGATGCCTAGAGGGACCCATCCCCACCCTTCCAGGTTCCCCGATCTGGCGTCTCCTCAAAAGTGCAGCCCCGCTTATTTAGGCCAAACATCTGGTCGGATCATATCTTAAATCACGAGCCCTTGAGTTCCCTTGTGACCCTCCAGCCTTTTAAAGATTGGTGCTGCGCAAACGGCCTCCTCAAGCTTCAAGATTTCTGCCTCTAGAGTAACGACGGGGACTGGGCAAACTGGAAATCACCTAACCCCCAGAGATTCTCAGCCCCCTCCTCCTCGTTTTCTTCAACAATTTGGTTGGCTACGCCCCTCTCAACCGCTCCACCCCTGGCTCCCAAAGCTGGGGAGGTAAACCTTTCTCTGTCAAAGAAGGATACACCCATCTTCTCTTCGAAACCCACGACCCCCCTCCCTCCAAAATCTGGAAAGATTTATGGTCCGATTCCTCGTTGCCCAAAATCAATACTTTCTGCTGGCTTCTGGTCCACGACAAAATTCTAATTGCTGAAAATCTCCTCAAGCGGGGCATCTAGGGCCCCTCCCGGTGCCCCTTTTGCCTTGAAGCCTCGAAAACCATCACCCACCTCTTCATGGAATGCAATTTCGCTATCCCCAAATTTGTCTGTTGGGAACTTTGGCTAGTTCGTAATCAAGCCATCTTCTGCGAGAAGCTCCCCCCAATGCATAACATCTTTGCCAAGATATGTGGCCTAATTTCAGAAGTTTTCAGAGCCAAGACAGTTGGTTTTGACCCCCCAGATATCTTGGATCCAAGTGAAGAAGACTAGGTCGCTTACATATGGGGACCATCAAAGACCATCCTTACCTCCCCCAGGCAGGCCCCCAAACAACAAGATTGGCAACTTCGCCTTGACAACAACTTCTCACATTGGCAAAACCAACAACATTCCTCCTTTCTCTTCTTCGATGGGGTAGTAACAGGAAACCCAGGGGTGGCAGGTGCGGGGGGAGTCATCTATGATTCCGAGGGGAAAAAAATAGTCGATTACTCCTGGGGTCTTGGAAGACAACAAATAATAAAGCAGCGATCCTCGTAGCCTACATGGGACTGATGCTTGCCCAGGAGCGGAATATTCAAACTCTAACTGTGTTGAGGGACTCCGAAATAATCATAAAGGAACTTCGGGGCATGTCCAGATTGACAAAAGACCCGCTCAAAAGCATATCCTATGGCAAAGGCGAAAGCAAAACTCAGAGGCAGATACTATGGCAAAGGCGAAAGAAAAACTCAGAGGCAGATAATATGGCAAAGGCAACAAAAAATCTGGAACAGAGCCACCTTCTCACTAACCAAATTCTTTCTAATGTGTGGCTACCTTAATTCTGCCTGTCCTTTTGTCCCCCCCTTCAACGACAAGTATCAGTTCTACCCGCCTCGTTCCCACTCCCTCTCTTCCCAACCCTTTCTGCCCTTACTCGCCCCTCCCCCTCCCCACCTCTCGTTCCCACCTCCCCCCTTGCCTCGACCCTCAAGCCATTCCCTCCCCCCTCTCCATTGCCCGCTCTGTCCCCCTCCCCCTCTGGCACGCGACGTACCGAACACGTGCCACTCCCCCCTCCCACGCTTTCCCTTCCCCTTCCCCTCACACGAGCCTCCTTAATTACCAGGATCTCCGTATGAAGCACCTGACGATCAACTGCCTTTATCCTGCGTTAGCTTGACTCCCTCACCTGATGCAACTCCTCTCTCGTTCGTGGGAAATGATGGCTCCCCCAACACTTAACGACATGTCGAGGTTCATCTGGATTCATGCCTTCTTGTTTAGCCCACCTGCCAAGCTCTGCTACCCTCTCGGCTCTGGACTTTTTCCCCTGCTTTCCCCTCCACGACTCTCCCCCCTAGTCAGTCTCGGCAACCTCCTGCACAACTTCTGTGCACTCCTTGCGCATTGCAACACCATGCGACGCAGACCCAGAGACCCTTGTACATGCCCAGTTTGCACTATGGAAGACATGCGAGAATAATTTCAAGGCCTGTGGACTGATTGCAGACGCATGGAGGAACGATCATAATCAAGACACCGGGAACTACAGGATCCGAAAAATATGGTTGAAATTCAAAACCAAATGCAACAATTGGAAACCGGGCACAATCAAGAACTGGTCATTGTTCTCAGGGGAGTTAATCGCAACATGAGGCAGATAGGAGAAATTACCCATCGCCTGGGTAACCCACAGCAGCAAGCTCGCTCAGCAGGCATGGACGAATCCTGACTTCCATGAACCTTCCACTCGGCGGCCAACAATGACCAACACGTCCCGATGGCTCCAGGTTTCTCTGATCGTGTCTGGAAGGAGGACAATCAGGTTTAGAATCATGGGGAAGCGAGTCAAGTAGTGGAGAACCAAGCAACACAGCGGGACGATCTAGGCTCACCCCATACTTAGCTCTGGTCTTCCATGAAATGCAAATTTCTGTTTTTACTAAATAGTTTTATAGTCATTTTCACATGGCAAATATGTAGTCTACATAGTACAATGACCAACTCCCATACTGGCATAGAAAGGCCCGTTTGTAACCACGGCATTAGCAGAGGTGTAGCACCCTGCAGCCTGTCATTTTTTGGAATTTTGGCAATTTTTGATAATATATAAAAATACCTGTTTCTGTTAAAAACAAATCTATTAATCAAACACACAAGTCAAGTAAATCGAACACACAATAAACACTCGTTATCTTACATGCATGGCTAAGTTAATGAATCTGGAATCTATCATGCATGCTTAGTTCAGTTTGCTTCAAGTCTTTTTCAGCAATAAATCTTGCAACCTTGTATAATTTCTAAAGTATCTTGTAATTTATCTTTCAATTACAAAGCAGGGTACTAAATCTAAGTGTTGCAACAAATCTTTCTCTTTTTCAAGTATTTGTGCAAGTCTTTCAATTACAAAGCAGGGTATATGATTTATCTCTTTCAAGCATTACAAAGTAATTGAACCTTGCTAGTCTAATTAGGGAAATCCTATAAGGAATCTTTGCTTTAGTGGAAACGTAAGGGAACTTATGAAGTTATTTGGCGGAAACTTTGAGATCTAGGTTCTCTCTGTTGGATCCCTTCACATTTTCTTGGGCTTGTGTGTCAAATCAGAGGGTTTACCCTGTTGGATTTGCGACATTGCTCAACCTCCACTTTAGGGACCCTTCCTAAGGATCACATCTAGTTTAGACAAACATTTACTTTACTTGCAATTAAAATCTTCTCACTAACTGAACATCAATTTACCTTAATAAAACTTTTGATCTACATTGCCCACGACTCCATTTAAGGCACTGGTAATTGGTATATCTTTTATCTTATGTGAGCAATATTTACATTTATGCATTTTGTCTAGCTTACATGCTTAAATCTTGCAGATCTTTTATCCTTTGATGTATGCATGTTTATGAGCAAGTACTTTATGATTATGATGATGATGATGATGATGAATGCTAAACGCTGATTGGTTAAGTTTTATTTCAAGCAATAAACTCCTAGATTAAAAGTTCTTTTGTTTTCTTAGTTAAAGAGCCTTAGATTATTTTTGTAGGGACTACCCCCCTTGGCTTCGCTAGGAGTTGGCCTAGACGGAGGAGTTGAGGATCAGGTGACAGCACCTTGACTCGAAACTTGCCCCGAAGGACACATCAAGTGGATTGAAGGTTTCTTCCACGTTACCCCAGGTGTGTATAAGGATGACAACATGCACAAAATCAGCAGAAGACACATGCAGACCAACACCAGGTGGAGCGTAGCTTCTTTTGAGGATGGCACAAAATCAACAGAAGACAAATGCAGACCAACACCGGGTTGGAGTGTTTCTGGGACTCCAACCATATCGACAGTCTTCTCTAAAAAGGAGTGGAGCAGAGAAGCTCCAACCACGTTTCTATGGGCCATACAAGGTGATCAGAAGAGTCGGAGAGGTGGCCTACGAGTTAGAGCTACCGGAGGGCAGCAAGATTCACGATGTGTTTCATGTTTCTTGCCTCAAGAAGGCTTTGGGCCAGCAGGTTGTTTTGTCCACAAATCTACCAGCCTTGGATGAGGAAGGCCATTTGATCTTGATTTTGGAATAGGTCTTGGCATTCAGGGAAAAACGCTTGAGGTACAAGACTATCAACGAGTACTTGATAAGATGGAAAGATCTACTGGAGGAGGATGCCACATGGGAGGGCGAGCAGATTCTACAGCATCCGGGGTTACAATTGCTTGAGGGCAAGCAATCTCGAGGAGGGAGGACTGTCATATCCCCCTCCCTTAGAGCCCATTGGTGGAGGGACGCATTGGCTTGGGGGGGATCTCCGTAGGCCATAGTCCCAACAATAGGGGAGCCATGCAAAACCCAAGGGGGCACCAAATGGGCCCTGACTTGCCCTTGAGAGATAAATTGGGGGTTAAAACAAGTGAGTCCGACCTGCCTTAAGGAGCAAATCGCCCAAGAAAGGAGGAAAATAGTTTAAGGAGACATTATAAGAAGGGGGTGAGGCTCATTTGGAGAAACATAACTCAGAGAAGAGAATTTCTATCCTTAACTTGGAGGCGGCTGCCTCAGTCTGTTCTAGGGTTGTTTAACCCTCACATCTTTGCTGAGTTTCG
>ML855370.1:24059-44995 GCA_009831015.1 Picea engelmannii | reverse complement strand
CACTGTTTGTTCATCCCATTAGTCTCCGAAGCTGGCCATTTTGGGATTATCAATTGTCCCAATGTTAACTTTATTCACCTTGATTGGCACAAAAAAAACTTGTGATTCCAGAGATGGACCTTCCACTTCTCTTTTACCTTCAACTTTTGCAATATGGATGTTAAGCAGGTCATGTTCATATGGTGCTTCTTCGTCCACATGATAGCATGACAGTAGTTCCTTAAATGTCTATCTATGTTGTTTTTGATACTCTTTTATAAGATCAACCTATGGTTCATCAACAAATATCACTACTCTTATTCGTTTGAGTGCTAAGTCCATGTTGGGGCTCTCATGTTCAAATGAAAAAGTGACTATAAAATTTTGTTGTAATGTTTTCCATTCTGCAGTGCCTCTGCGTAGTTCCTGGTCTACATACCAATTTGCTAGAATTCCTTCCAATGTGTGGATGAAGTGATGAGGACATTCCTTTGGTGGTTTCATCCTCCATAGTGTTATGCACTTATCCAAGTGTTCTACTGGTGTCCCCTGTCCATCATATATCTATATTGCATTGCTCTTCTGCTCTGTATCGAATTTGATGCACAATAATATTTTTCATTTATACCAGTCTTGTATGTTTTCCTTATGCGCACCCCACCATCTTGATGGTGTAGCCTTAAGTGCAATATATAGGGATAAGAGCCTCTGATTATCTGATACCTCCTCCTCATATTTCGTCAGGAACTCTTCTAAGTCGTTTATGCCATGAAAATTGAGAGGTTCTTTTATTTCTGTACCCACCCATCTTAATGCACGGTCTATTCTTGCGCACCTTCTTGTAGATACCTCATGTAAGTGTTGTTGCCAATTCTCTAGTCCTATATCTGAATCAGAAGCACATGAGGTGATAATTCTCCAGCTGAGTACCCCATCTATAGTTGGATTAATGTAATATTTTGTGCGCGCGGTGGTTCTATACAACTAGTGAATTTCTTCTAAATCCAGACAAGTTGGTTCCACAAATATTTCGGCTTCGAATGGGTCCAAGGGTGCAATGAACCGGTATTCCCCTAACTCAAATGTCATATTCCTTGTCTTCAAGTTGATTATGGCCTGCTTATCAAATTCCCAATCCAACCCAAGTAATGTTGGATATGGTGTTGTGCCATCTACTATTTCTATCACTTCAGAGTATGCCTTAGTGCACACTCCATCCAGATCTACTGTCACACCCTTAAGCCTTCCAATTGGTATAACTCTATGTTGGTTTGCTAACTTCAGTTGAACTGGTGAGTAGCCTAATGTTGGCTCTCCCATGCATTTCCATGTCTTCTTTGGTAAGACATTTACTTTAGATCCTAGGTCCAATATAACATATCCCATGTTGAAATCTCTGATATTGGAATTCAATTTAAATTCTCTGCTTGTCCTTCTTCTGGAATGGAGGTGATTGACTGTTCTATAGTCTAATTTCCCCTCAGTGTTTGTGTTACATATACCTAGTAGATTCCGTAAGATTGTAAAAGATGATGGATCTTTGAATAATTCAACATAGGATTGCAGAAAAGTTCGGATATTACTTACTTGGTCTTCAGGGTGTACTTCATTGGTGTGGTCCATTGCTAACGACATTTAATATGCGGGGACATATTTAGTATGTTGCACGACAGATGTAGACACAACATTTTGCTTGATAAAATATTTTATTTCCTCCTTGAAGGTTTCCTTCTCCTTTCCTGCATCAAACCACTTTGGTGGCTCGATATTCTTCTTCACCCACTGGTGTTGTACCGACTCTTGTTTGACTGCATAATCTCCTATTTTAGCGCCTCCGTGTCACTATGTTGATATTCCTACCATCCTCTCTGGCTTATGTAAATATCCATTGTACGTTTTGTTTGTTATAATTCCATTTTTCTTGAATCTTCCACAAAAGTGTTGTCCATTCATCTGTATCATGTTCTGTTGAGCGACAATACATGCATGTTGCAAGTGGAAGTGGACATTCCCTTGCATAGTGTTGTAGCTGTTGGAAGTTATGGCACACTACTGGACCTCTTTCTCTTCCAAATCCTCCTCTATATTTTCCTCCACCTCTATATCCAGTTTGATCTGCTGATCGCAGTGCATTGTACTAAGGCATCTGATTATACTGTGTGTGGTTATACTATGGTTGTGCATTATTATACTGAGGTTTCGTAGTGTTATATTGTTGTTGCGTAGTGTTGTATGGAGGTGGTACTTGGTTGAATTGTAGTGTATCTTGTCCTTTCATCATTTTTTCCTACACCCTATATGTATCCGATGTTATCTCCCTCATCAAACCCATTGTTCTACAGTCTTTGTCATCGTGACCCACTGACTTGCAAAAGTTGCAATATGAACTCTTGGGTACTGTCTAATACTTTTGAATCAATGGAAAATGATATGGATAATGTCCATATGTTTTACATATCTCACACCATGGTCCTCCTATAAGCAAAGGGTTTGTTAGCCCTGTTTCCATGTATTGCATGAATGTTGGGCACTCATTCTTGTGGTGTCCTTTTGTCCTGCATGTGGTACACCAAACAACTTCTCTTTTCTCTTTTATATTATTCTGGTTTAGTTGAAATGTGAGGTTCTTTAGATCCTCCTTCAACTCATTTATTGTTGGATCTGTCTTCTAATATTGGTTCTCTTCCAGTTGTAGGGATTCTTATAGGGCCTTTGCCCGAGTTTGAAACTTCTGATTCCTCAAAGGGTATTTCAAATGTGGTAATAGTGAGTTCACAAAGAGATGTCGATGTTGCATGTCAGTCATGAAATATTTCAATTTACCCTTCAACCATTTGAACCTCTAATTGATCTCCCAAATAGACCCACCTTGCTTTTGTCTAATTCCAATCATCTTGTTCATGTACTGATCCTCTAAGCTTGGTTTCTAAAATTCATTTATCAGTAGCTTCTTGACATCTGCAATCGTCCTTGTTGTTTCTAGTGGAATGTTTACAACTAAGCTCATGTACCATTCTAGTGCGCGGTCTCTTAGTGTGATAGATAAATGTGCAAGTTTTGTGTCATCATCCATGATCTTCTTTGATTCCCAAATCTTCTCACAGATAAACAAGTGCTTTTCAGGATCCTCTGATGCCCCCCCCCTTGAATTTTGGTAATAGAATGGTGGGATCATGTCCTTCCATCTTGAACAATGATGAACTATGACCTCCGTGTGGTGTAGATACTTGACTACTACTGCTTGAAATGGCTCCTCCAATTACGGGTCCCTGTGTAGATGTACTTCCTGCTGTGTTTCTTCCACTAAAACTTAGTTGTCTAAATGATGGTGTTCTTTATGGTGTATTAGTCACACATGGGTTTATGGGTTCCACACTGACAATGACATGGATAAGAGTTCTTCCTTCTATTCCTACCCTTGGACCTCTTGTCTTTATTTCATATGTTGCATGCAAGATTTCCTCAATCTTCTCCATAACTCAGAGATTATCTACCTCTTCTTCATCACTTGCCAATCCCTTTCTCTCTGCTATGGATCTCTTCTTATTGTTCATCTTATATTGGTAGGGTACTCCACTGCACGTTTTTCCAGTTGTTTCCATGATATGCTTGATTTGGTCTTCCTCCATCATGATTGGGTCCAAGGCCTCCTCCTTCTTTCATTTATCCATCTATTCCTCCATTTCTCCAGCTCTTGTCAGTGCTTCCCCCCCTTCCCCCATGCACCCAGGGAAGTTTTAGTTGTCTAACTCCATAGTCATTACAACTTTGTTATAGAGTAAGATATTTATGGAAGTAAACAATGACATAATATACCTTCCTTGTGGTCCTCTTAGGAACTGTTTATATGTTGCGATGTAAGACTTCGCAATGACTACTGCAAATTTTATGATAAATCCTGCAACAATATTGTCTAACGAGAAATCTACTGCGTGCATGAATTTGTTGTCAACTTGTTGTAACTACGAAATATCCACAGGATTCCACACTAGTTGTCTGATCCAATTTGTCATGTGGTTGTATTTTAACCTCAATATCCACTCCTACAACACATGTGGGAAATCACAGAAAAATACTTCATGCAAGTCACTAAATACGTACTTGTCTAGATATTGGCGCAGTGTTATTTTAGGGTTTCTGTTATCTTTCTGCGCAAAGTCTAGCTCCTTTGTCTTCAACCAAATTTCGATCTCTTCCTTCGTTGGGTTCCATGGTCTGAACATCCTCTTCTATATTTTCATTCTTTTAACTCTTCCTCAACATATATGACATTCTTTTAACGTTTCTTCGGAAGATCTCATTCACTCAATCTCGTTCAGTTCAAACCGACAACTAAACCATTTTTTTTTGTTCTTATCCTCTTTCTACTTCTTAGGCTAACCCAGGTTCAGATCTAAAAAAGCTTCCAACAAAGCCTTCTAAGACTATCACCCCCCCTGGTAAACCAAAATGCAACACAGCACACATAGTGTATTGCGCAGTCTCACCCATGATAGTTCTATGGGTGGCTACAATGCTAAGGTGTTTGCAACATGGGAATGAGTGGGGATATAGGATTGTACTTTGTGATATTCATTCATTTACTATATCATACATCTAGATTTAATATACTATTTTTTTTTATCCATGCATGTAAATACACATATCTAACTACTTCATCAAGACATTTATCTAAGAGTTTAACATTGAAAGAAAATAAATAAACAATAACCAATTCACATAACACATGATCTACCGTGGTTCACCCCCTTTTGGGCTACATCCACAAAGTTTTGTCTCTCGAGCTCTTTTGTTATGTCTCTGCAATATATCATGACACTGTGCACATTACATTTTCTGATCTTACAATCTCAACAAGATTCTTGATCCCTATGAGGCTGGCTAGGTCGCACTAGGCTCCTCAACCTACAATCTAACCCTCGATACCAAGTTTCTCGACTCTCCTCTAGATCAACAACTTACAAAAAGTTACAATTCTTACAATTCTTGCTTTAGCTATGCAAAATAGTCTTTGTTTCATGTTAGCCTCCGAACTCTAAAATACGATCCAATCCCCCTACCTAGACCTCGTAGGTACTTACTTATACATATTCTTGGCTTATCGGCCATTACAATATCTTAAAAAAACCCTAACCCTAATACAATTAGGTTTCATTTCATGCACGCCTTGCATGCTTTCCTCGCACGTGCTTCTTTTCCCTCCAACTGTCTTTTTCTTACTTCATGTTTTTCTCTCCAAAAATAACTTTTTCCTCAAAATGGGACTGCTCCCAACAACTATGTGTTTTTAATGAAATTACGAAACTTTCATTTTCTCAAAAATTTAATTTAATTAATAAATTAAGATCCAGATCCCAGAACTACATATAATCTTCAGTGACTATCAGATAAGTCATATTCTATTTTGAACGTAAATTTAAATTACACTTTGGTTCTGTAATGTGAAGTAGTGAAGGAACTGCGAAGTGAAATCTATCACCAAAGGAGTAACTATTTCTTCACTTTGGCCCCAAACTAAAATTTGAGGTGGTTTAACCTTGTTGTCGTATTGCTCTAGTTTTCTGATCCCTAGAGTAGTCAAAATTTTGGTCTTGGTAATAATAATGCACATGAAGGATTCCTTCCTCTCAAGTTCTCTTGGGAAAATAATAGTTATTAGTTGTGGATGGTCTTATGGATGTATCTAAGCGGGTTGTGACAAACAATGAATCATTGTTATAGCTGCAATCTTAAGTCGTAACCATACCTCTGACATCGATAAAATTTTAATTACATATATGAATTATGCAGTCTTGTGAGTCTCAATTGTGGGGCTAATGTCAAGGTCTTAGTAATTAACTTACTCACAATTACCGTCCTGCAAAAGAAGGGCCTTCAACCATGCCTGACGGTCATCGACAACGTTGGAATAATATTTTTATCATGTCATCTTGCTTGGCCTTTATGATACTTGAATGACTCTGATTAGGTTTTTGTACATTTTACAAATTAATGTGATTTATACTTTGAACAGAGTGTGAGTTGTCGTACCTATTACCAATCCTGAGAAATTGTTTTGTTCATGAAGTTTGCATCCGGTAGTACCATTAATTCCTATTCTTGCAATTTGTAGTTTTTCCCATCCTGTAGCGTAATTAATCAAGTAGATGTTAATACTAATACGTACCATCGTTGTTCTATCTCCTTGATTGCGATTGTATACAACAATAAGCAAAGGGTCTAACGTTTGTCAGATAATCAGTGTAATTTGTGGATAACTATAATATTTTTTAGCATGGGTTTGTTGTATCCTTCAGACATTTTTGATGGTTGTCATTTGGCTTGAGAAATTCTTAGTCACACATGAGTTGTGTGGTGGTATTTTTGATTGATAGTGGGATCTAAATATAGGGATTGAGTCATTGAGATTCGTTACAATTGATGTGAGTTCTGATAGTTATATCCCTAAAATATTTGTCTTGGCGTTAATTACAGTAACGAGTAGCGCTATGATTATAATCTACTCTTGATTGTTAATAACCTTACTCTTGATTGTTAATAACCTTAATTCATAGATATAATGATATGGATTTATGAGAAGAACAAAATAAATAACATATTGAATATAATAACATAAATATAAGGATAACAACAATAGATATTTAGTGAACAATAACTTCTATTGAATAAATAAAATAGGTTGAAACTGTAAAACTGCAGAACTGAAAACAACTTGCTCTAATGGTGGTAGCTATATTTGAGAAGAGATGTGGCTGCTACATGCATTCATCTGAGCATAATGACTACAATGAGGCTCCAAAGTCCTTTTTAACATTACTCATGAATTCCAAAACCCTAGACATCCAAAAACCTAACCTTAGGAGATGAAATTCCAAACGTTATGTGGGCCCCATTGGGTAAGTTGGTACGTCAACTTCCCGGGCTCGTCACTTTTGCATACGATATCTGTTTTAGGTGTGTGATAGCCTGTTGGAAATTTATTTTCGATAAATACACATTATGCCATAAAAATTTCACTGTGTCTATAGTTTGACTATTGAAATCCCCAAAATTGTTGTTTAGGGATCCAAAACGATGCTGAAAGTATACAAAGATGTACTGACCTGGAAAATTCTAAAATAGTCCAGTTGGATTAGGTGGGAATCCACCAATATCCACTTGGAAGATGTGTAGGGATTCAAACAACCCCGAAAGTGCATAACCCATTATTACCAAGAATGATAGAAGAACATGCTGAAATAAAAACTGTCAATATGAGCCTCTTGGAATCCTTGGGTAGCCACCAATATCCACCTGGATCAGTCCTCCCCCCTTAGGAAGAAATGGTCTCCATTTTTTTGAGTTCCCCCATCAGGTGGGGAAATTTATGCTGAATTTGGCCCTGGGTGAGCCACTTTCCTTAGTGCAGGAGCTGCTTTGCCTTGACAACTCGATAACGATGGATCCTCTACTGGCAATTTCCTTGACCAATGTGTCCACTATCTTATCAATGGATGATTTTTCCAAGAAGTTAGGGTCGAGCTATGTTGGTGTCAATTGTTCTGTGATCTTAGAGGTGTCCAATAATCATGGAAAATATGGTCGAAGGAGGTCCATATTGAACTTTGGGTGCAAGCCAAGGAATGGGGGAGTGTTGAGCTCAAAAGAATTGTCACCCACATCCTTGGTGATAGTGTAAAACCCATAGTGAAGTGGACAAAGCTTCTGATGGGGCCCTGTGAGGCACTCTTTCTGCAAATGTAACCAGACCTTGTCTCCCACCTGAAAATTGTGTGATACCCAATGTTTATCACGGTGCTCCTTGTACTTAGAATTGTGTTTCTTCAAAATCTCATGGACATGTTGGAAGATGTGTTGAATCTGCTGAATGAATCGAGTGGCTTTGTTGGCCTCATACTGAACATGGGAAGATTCTACCTATGTAGTTGCAAGAGGTAGTGCAACATCCATGGGCCCCAAGGGTTGGAATCCTATCCCCACCTGAAATGGGCTATGGCCAGTGGATCTATGCAGAGATCTATTGTAGTTGTGTTGAACATAGGGAAGACTATCATCCCATGTACGTGGATGCTTATATTTATACATGCGCATGATGTGCACAATCATCCAATTGACGACCTCGATTTGGCCATTGGTTTGGGGGTGGAAGGCAGTAGATTTAGTGATCTTGGTGTCCAACAATGACCAGAGGCTCAACCAAAATGTGTTGAGGAACCTGTTGTCCCGATCTAAGATGATGTTTTGTGGTATCCCAAAATGAACCCACACCTATTCGAAGAAGAGCTTGGCAGTATCTGCCGCTGTGATTCTCTTCTTGCAGGCTGTGAGAATGGAAACCTTCGAAAATTGATCAACCACCACGAATATAAAATCATTTCCTTACTTGGTGGATGGAAGGCTAGACATGTAATCCATCGAGATGGATTCTCAAGGCCTCTCAGGAGTAGGCAGATGAGTGTACAAGGATTTCTTCTTGATGGTTGGCTTGGAAATGACACAGGCAGTGCAAGATATGATATACTTGTTGACTTCCTGTCATAGTTTTGGCCAATAAAAATAATTTTGTAGAACGACCACAGTTTTTTCTACACTAAAATTTCCTACCATCTGAATGTAGTGAGCCTCCCAAATCATTTTTTCATGCTCACTTGTGGGAACAAATAGGTGGCCCAAATGGCATAACAACCCATTATGACTGTGAAAATCTGTAAAATTCGAGCTTGTACCCAAGAGATGATAGGTGGTGGAAAATTTAGGGTCATGCTGATAAATTTGGGGCCACTCATATGCCTCATGCCCATGGGAATGGAGCATGGTGGTGAGTGCAACAACGAGAGGTCAAATTAGGCAGTCAGTGACACGATTTGTGCTCCCTATCTTATACTTGATGTTGATATGGAACTGGTGTAGGTATGTGGACCACCTTTGATGGTAGTCATTCTACAATTTACCCTGTGTCTGTATGAATTGTAGAGGCTTGTGATCTGTGTGGATGATTTTCTTCCTTCCTAGAATGTAATGTTTCCATTGGCGATAGGATTGCATAATGGAATACATTTCCTTGTCATAGGTGGAGTATTTTTGGATGGTATCTGAGAGTGTCTCACTATGGTATGCCATTGGATGACCATGATGAGTGAGAATTGTTCCTACAACATATTCGGAGGAATCAGTCTCAATCTCAAATTATTGTTTCATATTTGGTAAGGAGAGTATTGGAGCAGAGAGCAAGAGATGCTTCAGATAATCAAATGCTCATTGTTGTGCCTTCCCCCATGTGAAATTTTCCTTGCCACAACCCTTTGTCAATTGGATGAGGGCCCATGCAATATGGGAGAATCCCAACACGAACCTACGGTAGAAGTTGGAAATCCCCAAGAAGCTCTGAAGCTCGGTAAGTGTGGTCGAGGTTGACCAGTCATGGATGACTTGGATCTTAGCTAGATCCACATGTACCCCATGCTCATCAACAATGTAGCCCAAGTATTGGACCCTGTTCATGCCAAAGGAGCATTTTTCCAAGTTGGCATATAGCTTGTGTTGCCACAAAGTGCTCAAAACCTATTGAATATGTTGCATGTGTTCCTCCCAATTTCTATTGAAGATGAGGATGTCATCCAAATATACCACCACAAAAGAGTTGGTGAAGGGTCTCAATACATCATCCATTAACCTCATGAAATTTTTCAGTGCATTTGTTAATCCAAAGGGAATTACCAACCATTGAAAGAGACCTTATTTAGATTTGAAAGTTATATTCCATACATCAATCGGTTCTATGGAAACCTGGTGGTGGCCATACTTCAGGTCAATATTGCTAAATAACTTTGCCCCCTTGAGTTGGTCAAGAAGGTCATCAATGCAGGGAATTAGGTACTAGTTCCTGGCTGTGATCTTGTTTAATTCCCTATAATCAATACAGATATGTCAGGTCATGTCTTTCTTCTGCGCCAGTACAATCGAGCTTCCACAAGGAGAGGATATGGGTCAGATGTGCCCCTTTTGAAGTATCTCTTGGATCTGGCACTTGATTTCTTCATTTTCCATCAACGAATGATGATAGATTGTTCCATTGGGAAGAGGTGCACTGGGGGTTAGACCAATTGGATGCTTGACTTGATATTGTATCAAGACCCCAGTGGGTGAGGAGAAGATGTCTATGTATTCTTCCAAGATCCTATCCACTTTGTTCTACTACAAAGAGAGGCTTTATGTAGAGGTCACAAATGTGGAAGCGACCTTCTGTTCACTGCGAGAACAGATCACAAATAAGACAAAATTCTCGGTTTGTGAAATCACCTTATTGCATTGCTTAGAAAATATTAAAAAAATAATGGTAAGCGAAGCTACCTCTGGTATCCTGTACAATTTTCTACCCAAATTAATAATAACACTACAGGGTCTAGAATAATACACAACATGTCACTTCCACAAATCTGGTTGGCCTAATAAAACATCACAAACTTTAAGGGGAAGAGTATCACACAATACCTCGTCTTTGAAGGGCTTGATGTCGTAGAGAAGACAACATTGTTGGCCGACGCGGGGATCTCTTCCTTGATGAAGCTAGTTGATGGTGTAGGGTTGTGGGTACGATGTCATTGATAGGTCCAACCTCTTGATGAAATGTGTTGAGATCATATTCTTCCGACTTTTGCTATTGACAATGAAATGAAGCAAAGCCCCCTTTACCCACATCTGTGAGTGAAAAAGGCATTGCCCTTCCTCTGTTTCTTCTGGTTAGATTGGATTAACCTTGGTGGTAGCGATGGTGGCATTGTGTTTGACATTGATAATCCTCTTTCCTCTCTCTAGATTTTATTCAGAGTCAGAATCTACCTCTGACTTGAAAGATTTCATCTCGACCACCAGTGACTTCTTGGAGCAACATTATTCGGTGTTGTGCCAAGGGATTTTATAATATTCACACCACTTCCTCGTGTCCTTCTTCTACTTCTCATTACCATTCTTTGGTTGCATCTTGGACTGGTTGTCCTGAGAGTGGCCATATTTTCTCTGTCCCTTGTTTTGTAGGTTGGGGCTTCCTTTTCCATGCTTCAACTGTGAGGAGTTTACATATCCAAATGTTTGCCTCTTCTGCTTAAATTTATGCTCGATCTTCCCAACATATCTATAATCCGAACCTAATGACGCGATTTCCATAAATTCCATTTATGTTTGAATGCATATATGTAGACAACCACAATATTTGAGCACCAGATGTCGTTCAGAGTCTTTGATACCCAATTTGGTGCGCAAGGTATGGAAAATATTGATGAAATATGGTACTTTCTAGTCCCTTTCTTGATGCAACGTGGTCCATCTTATGTACTGGTCCTCATAACTTCCAACAAGGTAGTATCCCATGTGGGGGTGACCACAACTATTGTAGATTCCTCTGTGGTCCTTTTCTCAGAGTAAGTATCCCACCAATACTTAACATGGGGGAGAACCTTGTGGAGTGAAAAAATAATATTTTTCCTATCGAAAAAATTTTGGACCGAAATATACCCTTTGAGCATATTCAACCATTTATCTACAACATCCACATCTATCATTCCTTCAAATAATGGAATATCAAAATTTACTTGTACCTTGAAGGGGGTTGTGTGGTCGCTTGATGAAGATGCATCTCCTGTGGAAAACCACCGAAGGATCTGTGCAAAGTTGTCCATCATTTCGTTCCTTTGTCACACAAGGAATTCCTCGAGAAACAATTTGAAATGATCTCCTACTCCATGATATTTCTTCTTGTCCCCCATGAGTTGTCGTTGGGCTCAACATGACCAATCTTTCAAAGGCTCGATTGGTTCGAGTCCCAACTTCTTGTACCCAGATCTTGTTGGGGACATGCACAAAAAAAAAAAAATGAAGAATAGAACACTCTGATACCACTGATCCAGATTTATGAGCAGAACAAAATGAATAATGGCTTAAATACAATAACATAGAGATACATAGAACAACAAAAAGTATCCTATGAACAATAAATTCTATTGAATAAAGAAAATAGGATGAAACTGTAACACTACAAAACCAAAAACAACTTTCTCGAATGGTGGTAGCTGTCTCTTAGAAGAGATGTGGCTGCTACGTGCATTTGTCTAAGAAAAATGATTACAATGAGGCTCCAAAGGCCTTTTTAAAATTACTCATGAATTCCAAATCCCTAGACATCCAAAAACCTAACCCTAGGAGATGAAACACCAAAATTTATGTGGGCCCTGATGGGTAAGTTGTTACCTCAACTTCCCGGGTTGTAAATTTTGCATACGATCTTGGTTTTAGGTGTTTCATAGCCCATTGGAAAGTTATTTTCTATAAATACACATTATTCCATCAAACTCTTACTTAGTTAACAGTTTGACCGTGGCAAGACCAAAAAATGTTGTTTAGGGCCCCAAAACGGCCCCAGAAGTACATAAAGATGTATTGACATGAAAATTTCCAAAATAATCTAGTTGGATTAGGTGGGAGGCCACCAATATCCTCCTGGAATCTATGAACCATGGAAGTGCAGAACCTTCAATTACCAAGAATTACAGAAGAACATGCTAAACTAAATCTGCAAGATGAACTAGTTGGAATAGGTGGGTGGCCACCAATATCCACCTGGATCATATAACGATTCTTTTAGTTTCTTTAAATTGTTATTTTAATAAGAGATAACATTATATCTTATTAATAGTATGGTTTGTTTTTTAAAAAAAGAATTTTTTATGAGTTAATATTCATAGATTATTAATATATTTTATCCTGATATTAATAACTTTTAATAATATCCTTACCACTAATAGCTTGAATACATACAATAGTTTAATAGTACCGACTTACCTAATTTTAGCAGTATTACTCATATTTAAGGTTAGATGATAGTTCACAAGAAATGAATAATGAGTTATATTATCTATCATCCCATTCAAGTGTAGACATGTAATTACTACTTGCGAATTTTTATAATTAAGAAATTGTGTGATCACACAATCTCCTATCGAATATAAGATGCTTCCTTATATAAAACTTATTCCAAGATTAAATCCTTGGATCTTAATGTTGTCATCAAGTATTCTTTGACTCGTTAAACTATGTAAATTCTGAAATTATTATATTAAGTTAATTAATGATTACAAAAAATATAATATATATATATATATCATTCAATAAACATATTAGTCTTGTTCTTAGTTTTTCTTACTCTTGATGTTTAGTTAACGAGGGATGTTACATTGACCACAATTATGAGGTTGGCGACAAAGTTATCTTGTGGGTGAAACTGCATAAGATTTTGATTAAGTTTGGAAAGGGTGCTCAACTCTCTCCAAGGTTTGTGGGACATTTTGAAGTTGTAGAAAGGAAAGGACCCATGGATTACCGACTATCATTTCTTGGTTCTTTGAGGCATATGCATGATGTGTTTCATATATCGGTTTTGCGACATTATATTTATGATCCATCACATGTTATTGACTTGAGTTCATTGCAGGTATCATACGAGGGTGATCTCATGGCATATACAATCCGTATACTAGACCATATCACTCGATAACTACGATGTCTAACAGTCGATCAGGTCAAGGTCCAGTGGGATAGTTATAGTCTACATTCTGCTACTTGGGAGGATGCATATGAGATGCATCAACAATTTCCTTATTTATTTTGATCACTGGATATATATATTAGTATCAGTTATGTTTATTTCTTTCATTTTAGACAATACAAACTTTAGGATGAAGTTTAAAACAAGAGGGGGTGTATGTAACACCCAGTTCCACTAATCACATTATAACATTGACTTATTATTTGAGGACACTTGTGAGTAAGTGATCCGTTATTAAACTTGGTACATTATGATTTTCAGTTTGATTTATATGTTTATGCTTTGATTATGAGGTCTACTGTGATGAACATTGAGATTTATATGTTTTTTCTAGATGTATATGTTGAAAGGTATTATGATGAGGTTTCCTGAGTGTACAGGAAACATGACAGGTTAAGGATGCAAATGCCATCAACAAACTTCCTTGGAATCCAGATTGAGTCAGCGAGTGGACTTGTATTTTGGTTTGATTATTTGATTTACATGCATGTGTTATATGATGATTCAATATGGATATTATGTATATGGATTATTGACATTTTCATTGTCAATGGATTAATGCTTTTAATGGTAACGCTTGATAATCCGACTCACATATGGAGTAAAGGGTTCATACATAGAAACCAAATGAATGAGGGAGAGGTGTGGCAATGTCCTTGTTACAACCTACTAGCACTCTCGCCATGAACTAAACTGAAGGTTAACGATTACCTTGTTCAAAGAGGTCCACGATGCCATGAGGGAAGAATGAGACAGTTGCTCACGAGGAATTCTAAGGGGCACACAATAATTCAAAATCCTTATTCCTTAGAAAATCCCCTAGTCTCTCACAAGGTCGACCAGTGGAGTGTTGACTCCAACTGTCCGAAAAAATTCCAAACTAGTCAATGACGAGTGGCACCCTTGGAGCATGAAACTGCGTCCTGAAGGGAACATCACATAAATAAAATGGCGAGTCAATAAAAATCTATATGGCCTATAAAACTTATATGAATGCTTAGACTTTGTTAGAAAAGAGCATACAATTAATTATTAAATTATAAACTAGAAAACTAACAAAGAGTCTAAGTCTAAGATGTTTGACTAAATAAAACATTAAAAGGGTTAAGGGAATTTGGACTTAATAAATTTAGTAAAATAAGAACAAGAATCAAAAGTGGGTTGTGATGCAAACGCGCCACTCACGCACATCCGCTCCCACCAGGACCTTCTCTTCCTTCGGCCCGAAGCGCTGAATAGCTCTTCAAAACTCCTTATCGGGAGTTTTAACACCCACATAATGCTCTCCTGACGATCTCCCTTTGACTTATCGGGAAATCGGACCTCTCGTAATCGTGAGTCTTGAACTCACAGGTTCGGGTCTCACGATTCCCCGAAACCCGATGAAAGTCCACCCACGTGTCCCTTACTCTTGTCGGGAATTATACCATCGGGAAATCGGCCTTTACGAGGTCGTAAACAACTTGCCTCGCAAATCCCCGATTCCCGATCAGCAATAGCACTCCGGCTAGCTCTTTTCGCATGCGACCGGCTGGTCCACAAGACCACGGTCCTTTCCCTATTGGAGTTTTAGACTTTGCGAAATCGGAATGCGTAGAACTTACGCTCTCAGGATCTCCGATTCTCCGATCCCCGATGCCACTTGGCGTTGACCCCTTCGAGGGTTGACCTCCCGACACTTGTCCTCCACTACAGCCCTTGACCCTGTGGGGAAATCGCGTATCGAAATATCGCAATTTCAAATTCACTGGTTCACAGAACTTCCAAAGTTTCGAACCTCGATGTGCGATGACACCTGTCCCCTGTCATATCTTTTGGGGCCCACAACTTCAACTGTCGGTAGATCGCGTTTCGCGATATCACGATTCCTGGGGCGACGGTTCCTTTGTCGTCGAAAACCCCGAAATGTTGAACCCTGATGCTTTCAGACCCTTGGACACGTGTCCCTCCAATCAATGGTTCCGATTATGTCGGGAAATTGTGGATCACGATTCCATTCTACAAGAGTTTCACAACTCCTGAAACCCCGATATCCCGAACTCCGAATGTCCGGGATCTCTCGCCACGTGTCCCTGCTGATATCAACGACTCTAAGCCTCTCGAGAAATTGAGAATCGCAAGGTCCCAATTCTCTACCTTGACAAAACCCCGATGACCTTGGTATCCGGATGTTTCCTCCGGGTTCTTCCTCTGCTCCTCCGGGCTTAAAGCCTGTGCAACTTTCTTGAGATCTAACGGCTGACGGGATTTCGCAGTTTTCGTCAGCGAATCCTGACCATCGATTCTTCTCCTCCCTTCCTAAAGGATTATTGGCGTAGAAATCTCTTGTGTAGCCCTTCGATAATTTCTAAGGCCTTGCTCTTCCTGAGTTTTCCCACTCTGGTTCTTTCAGAGGGACTAGCGCACACTCCTTGCGCTCTTCATTCAACAACTCCTCAAGTGTTGAATCCTTCCAACTCTGCGCACTCCTGCAACAACAGTCTTTGATTTCCTTTGCTCAGATTCACAATTGAGACTTCTCCTTCAGCCTGCGCACTTCTTGCATGGATTCAACAACTCAAATCCAATTATGGGTGAATGAGAACAAGAGTTAAACTACTGAGCCTTCATCAATGCACTCCTTGTAGATGAATTCACTGCACACCTTGCAGGAATCTCCTGGCTCAGATAGAGAAACAATTGAACCTCACTCTCTCTCCCTTTCAGACTTTAGTTTGAAACATGAAATCACATGCACAGCATCTACAAAGCAAATGCATAACAAGAAAGCAAACATTCATGAGCATAACATCAATACACAGAGAAAACAACACAGACCATGTGCTTGAATCAAAGCTTCCTTCTATTAATTCAACTGCCTGTACATGGGTGTTCTTCACACAATATTCTCTAGTTTCTCTTCCCTTCTCCTGAATGCTTATTCTTCTCTTTACTGCTATCCTCCTCTACTATTTTACAATGGTACAATGAGGGTGTCTATATCCATTTTCCCTCTCAGACTCTAAACTATCAAATCTAGACTTAAACATCCTATCTACCAGCATTAAATCTATTAAATGCCCCCTATCTACTAAGGACGAGAGCGTATCGCTCAAAGTCTAATACAATACACAATGCGCCTCCATAAAGAGTTCATTAAAGACTTGCGCTACAATCCCAAAGCACTTCAAAATTTTGGGTTTGTTTATCCAACTGATCTCCGCTTGATGTGCTGGCTCGCTTGATGAGTTGGCGATGCTCCTGCATCATACTCCTCGGCTTGAAAACTTTCTTGGGCTCCTGTTTATGAGCTCCGGCACGGTCTGTCCATTCTTTTGAATCACTTCTTCGCTTTCCCAGCTGGCATCTTCTACTAGGTGGTTCTTCCATTTGACCAGATACTCGAAGTATTGCTTTCGTCTGGTCTTTTTACTCACCCTTTTGTCAAGTATACGCTCCATTTGTGGCTTTTCTGCAATCGGCATCTGCTTCTGCCACTGGATTTCTGGTTGTTCATCATTTCCATATCCTGCTTCCTCAGCCTTATATGGATATAAGTCTGAGACATTGAACGTCGGAGATATTCCTATCTCATCTGGAAACTCAATTTCATAAGCATTTTCTCCCAATTTCTTTAGGACTCTGCATGGCCCAATTTTCGTCATTTTCAGCTTGTTGTATGTTCCCCTTGGGAACCTTTCCTTCCTTATATGTGCCAAAACTAGATCACCAACTTCGAACTGAATTTGTCTCCGATGTTGATCCGCTCTACGCTTATATTCCTGGTTTGATTCCATCAATCGCTCCTTCACCCTGCTGTGAAGTTCTTCCATCGCCTCTGCGAATTTTTCAGCGTTTGCGCTCTTAGTCATTATCTACTCTGAATCCCTCAGTTTAGATACTCCTCTTGGATGCCTGCCATATACAATCTCAAATGGACTTTTCCCTGTGCTCCTGTTCACTGATTCGTTGTATGTAAACTCTGCCTGTGGTAAGACATTGACCCAACTGCTATGGTGCTCTATCACCAAGATTCTTAGTAAGTCTCCCAGACTTCTATTTACCACTTCTGTTTTCCCATCCGTCTGAGGATGATAGGAAGAACTAAACATCAAGTTAGTTCCCATCTTCTTCCAGAGTGTCCTCCATAAATGTCCAATGAAATTTGTATCCCTGTCTGATACTATGCTTCTGGGTAACCCGTGAAGTCTAACGATCTCCTTGAAAAACAAATTTGCGATATGAGTCACATCGCTGGTCTTATGGCATGGGATAAAATGTGCCATTTTGGAAAACCTGTCAACCACCACAAAGATTGAATCATGTCCTCTTTGTGTCCTGGGCAATCCCAATACAAAATCCATGCTAATTTCATCCCACGGCCTCTCGGGTATGGGTAATGATTGATAGAATCCCGCATTTTGCTTCCTGCCCTTCGAATGTTGGCAAATTCTACATCTTTCAACAAACTTCTTGACTTCTGACCGCATCCCTGGCCAAAAGTATGCTTCGCCCAGCTTTGCAAATGTCTTATCGTGGCCAAAATGTCCTGCCAATCCACCATTGTGTTTTTCTTTTAGCAGATTCTCCCTCATGGAGCAATTCAGAATACACAACTGATTTCCTCTAAACAACAATCCATTTTCGATCATGTAATCTATCCATAGGCTTCTGTCTCTTAGAACTAGATTCTCAGCTGCTTCATATGCCTCTACAAAATCTGCATCACCTGCATACATGTCCCTAAGGTTTTCAAAACCCAATGTTTTGACTCAGAACTCCTGCAGCAACAAACACTTCCTGCTCAAAGAATCAACCACTTTGTTAGCAGTACCTGAAATGTGTTTAATTACAAATGTAAAATTCTGCATATACTCTACCCATTTAGCATGTTTCTGATTCAAATTCTCCTGTTGAGTCACAAACTGCAATGCATGATTATCACTATACAAAACAAATTCTTTTGGGATCAAGTAATGCCTCCACTTCTTCAACGCCTGTATGATAGCATAAAATTCTTTATCATACGTGGAGTACTTCACTTTTGCCTCATCCATCTTCTCGTTGAAATATGCAACTAGTCTGTCCTCCTGGCTCAAGACCGCTCCTATGGCAAAGCCACTTGCATCACATTTCACCTGGAACACCTTCGTAAAATCCGGCAACACCAAAACCGGTTGTTCTATGATCTTTCGCTTCAACAGATTGAATCTCTTCTCTACCTCTTCAGTCCAATGAAAAGATTTATGTCTTTTCTTGACAGTATCCATCATTGTTGCGCTAATTCCACTGAAATTCCTGATGAATTTCCGGTAGAAACTAGCCAAACCATGAAAACTTCTCACCTCGAAAATATTTCTCGGTGATGGCCAATTTTTAATTACTTCCACTTTACTTGGATCCATCTTTAATTCATTCACCGATATGACAAATCCCAAGTAAATGAGTTCTGTCTTCATAAATGAAGATTTTCTCATGTTGATCAACAACTTCTCCTGCTGTAGCTTCTTCATTACTGCAGCTAAATGCTTCAGATGTTCTTCTTTTGTTTTGCTGAAAATCAATATGTCATCCAGATAAACAATGACAAACTTACCAATGAATTCCTTCAGTACTTCATTCATTAGCCTCATAAAGGTACTCGGTGCATTCGTCAAACCAAATGGCATGACTAGCCATTCGTACAACCCTTCGTTCGTTTTGAAGGTTGTCTTCCATTCATCGCCTTCCCTCATGCGAATATGATGGTATCCGCTTTTCAAATCAACCTTTGAAAAAAAAAAATCTCCACTTAAACAGTCCATCAAGTCATCCATCTGTGGTAATGGAAACCTGTACCTGATGGTTATCTTGTCAATGGCTCTAGAATCAGTGCACATTCTCCAACCTCCATCTTTCTTTGGACTCAGTACCATTGGAACGACACACAGACTTAAACTTTCCCTGATCAGTCCTTTATCCAATAGTTCCTGCACCTGCCTTTCAACTTCTTCGTTCTCCTGCGGTGTCAACCTGTATGCAGCTTTGTTTGGTAAACTGGCTCCTGGTATGAGGTCTATATGATGACTCACACTCCTCATCGGTGGCAACAAATGAGGTAATTTGTCTACCACAATGTCAGTGAACTCTTCCAGCAGTTCCTGAATTTCTTCCGGCAAATCATCCACTCTTGTGCTGGTCAAAACAATTTTTGGTTTTCTGACCACATAGAATTGTGGATCTTCTTTCTTCTTTACTTCCGCCAGAAGTTCCTTCCCACTCATGAGAAGTATAGTATTCCTTGGTTTTGGTTTTACTTCTTTGTCTTTAATTGGAAGTAGCATATGTGTTCTTCCATTCTTCTCCAAAGTATACGTATTCATCTTCCCATCATGAACTATGTTCCTATCATATTTCCATGGTCTGCCTAGCAGTAAATGACATACATCCATAGGAATAACATCACAGAGTATTTTATCATTGTATCCTCCTATCTTGATGTCAAATAAGCATTGTTTAGTGACATTTACCTAATGTCCCTTCTGTAGCCATGAAACTTTGTATGGACTCGGGTGATCAGTTGTCTCCAGCTCTAGTTTCTCCACCATCTCGGTTGAAACGAGATTGTCTGTGCTTCCACTATCCACAATAACCTTGCACTTCCTGTCTTTGGCCTTGCATGTGGTTCTGAAAAGTCTATTTCTTTGAGTTGTGTCCTCCACCTCCTTCTCGGGTGTTAAGAGAAATTTATGCATCATCAACGACCTTCTATCTTATACGTCTTCTGCTTCAGCATCTCGCCTCTGTGCCTCGGCGATGTGAACTTCTCCTCCATCCTTCTTCCTATTTGGACAGTCAACTGCCTTGTGTCCATTCTTTCCACCCGTGAAGCATGTGATGAATCCACCTCTGCCTCTTCCTCTACCTATGGTACGAGGAAATGTGTTATTATCAGCATATCCTCCGCTCGGTTCTGTCTGCTGCCTTTACTGCTCAGCGTGCTGGCCTCGCTGTGAACTTCCACCTCTTTCTGTTCTAGTCTAAGGCTTCTTCCAGTCGTCCTTAGATTTCTAAAACCTATCTTGGGCAACTGACTTACCTTTTGGTTGGCTCCTACCTCGGCCTCGCTGTGCTAGCTTACGGCTTAGCTTTTCCTCAGCTTTCAACGCCATCTGATACGCATCCTCCACCGTTCTGATGGTTGTCATACTCATCTCATCCTGGATATCGTATCTCAATCCATTCATATACCTGGAAACTTTTTCATCATCGCTCTCCCGATGTCCTGCTCTGATATTGAGCTTGTAAAATTCCTTAGTATACTCCTTTACTGTCATCAACTTCTGTCTCAGGTTCTGCATCCTCCTGAACAGTGTAATTTGATAATCCCTTGGGATGAATT
>ML855370.1:0-16557 GCA_009831015.1 Picea engelmannii | reverse complement strand
CGAGTGTTCGAGGGGGAACCACAGAGGAAGTGCACTCAAGGTCTATAAAACCTTGGAGGAACAAAACTCATGAGAGACAATGTTTCCAAGAATTCCAACGTAGTGACCAAGTTGTCGAGCTTGTAGAGGGAGGTGCAAAGGTTGCAGCCTTTGAGTAGTTTGAAATATCCCAAGTTCAAGAGGAGAGCGCAGTAGCATGGAGGAGGAGCTACAGGCACCGTTGGATCTGGGTGTAGGCTACAACAACTGTTAGATCGGGAGAAGTTACGCGAGGGATAACCATGGAGTCCTTCATACTTCGTGCATCCGGTGGTTTGAAGTGCAAAGGAGCGGGGATTGCCAAAGTCACGGGGCCTGAATTCGAATCAGGGTCGTTCATTGACGAAGAGACATGTAAGTGGATTAAGTTGGTTCGAAGAACTGACCATTTGGGAAAAAGCGGGTGCTAAGGGTTGCAAGCTTCCCGAAGCTCCAAAGTGCCGTAGTAGCTTTGACATGTGCCTAATCCCAGCCGAGGTAATATGGGGTTCCTGCCCGAGACAGAGGGCTAGAGGTTGAATTCAATTTTAAAGGTAAAGGGGGTTTATAGGAAAACGCTCGTGGGTCTTTGTTCGGACCCGTTCAAAGGAAAAAGACCTGCGTATGGGATTTTGAGGGCTCAGCAGGGGCCCAAAGATTCAATCCGACTCAAAAAATTTGAAGATCCTTTACCGGGAGGTCAATGGACCCTAGGTGAGGGTGGGGGTCTAGGCCAGAACGTGTAACTAAGTAGATCTACTGCCTTGTGTTTTGTTTCCCTTGAAACTTAATTAAAACCTGTCAACAACGACAGGTAACATTATCCATGGATCTCTCTTCCCTTCAATAAACATCCGATTAGTACCTTCTATAAATTATATACATATTAAAAGTTCCTTATTTATGAGACAACGATCCTTATCTGTTCTCAAACTTACTATGCATCTAACTGTCATTCTTTTGCGCTCTATATGGGTTTTCCCGATTGTTCCAGAGAAAAGTAGTACATACATATGGTGTCACATGTACTTTTGAACGATTATTCGTTATTTTATATATTGTGAAGATTAGAGTTGGGTGCTCGATCAACAATTTCTAATCAAAATTATTTTGAACAAGAAAGAGGATTACCTCAGCCATATCCTCATATTTGCAACTTTTTATCCTAAACACTTTGGACAAGAAGTTAAACGACTTTTACATATGCAATCTGTCCACTGCTATCATTACCCGGTAAATGATGAGTAAACCTTGTTTAACACATTATGAGGATTAACTGAATTGAGCGCTCTATCATTATTTAAACTTTAACTATGAAATACGAGACCAGAATAACCTATTTTACTTTTGGGCAAATTTTAGATCGCAGTTTTATCAAGGAATTGTCATTCTCCTCCTTCTTCAATTCTATTCATTCTCATCCTTCAGAAGAGCTTCATAATTTTTTACTTCCCTATCTTTGATAATTCGTCTTGATTTTAAATATGGACCTTACATATAATCTCCTAGATTTAAATGGAGAATTCCATAACTTGTAGTCCTGGAACATTTACAGTACTACAATACTTTTGGACCGAATGCCAAAGTGCATGTTGAGTAAATAAGAAGTTCTTTGGTTTTTTCTTGGCCTTATCTCCTTCAATATCTAGATTGCATGTTAATTAATCACATCAAGAGAACGTAAAGGATCTCCGATCGGTTACTTGATGTTATAAGCCCAAATTGTTGATACTTTTCTCTCATCCTTGAAATAATAGATTCATCATCTTCTACACCAGAATCGTTGACGAAGTAATTAATTGTTTAACTACGAGTTTAGTCCTTGAAATATCTTAGAACTTGCTTGGTTGTTGTTTAAATATTGCATTACATGAGTTCGATAAATTAATGTAGCACTTGAGTTGAATTTATTACCAGATAGAACCCTTCCCGTAAGCATTAGTTCGATAAATATTTTATTGATGATATATGTGCCACTCATAATTTTCTCGCTTTCAATTGGAGTTGGGTCCCAAGCCAACTTCTGATTCATGTATATTGTTCACAGTTGTGGGACGCCAATTATAGAGAACATATATATAACATATGTGATTACTTTTTTATTTTATCCACGCAGAATATGCCAAGGCGACATTAATTCCTTAAGGGAGATAAGATATTGGTAGATAAAGAAGTATTATACTTATGTCAGGATATATGGAGCTACATGGCCACCACATCTACTGTCGCACTATGTGCCCGATAAACTATTAGTGAGAGAAATAGCCTATCAAACAATTGAGAAATGATTCACTACTTATTTTTCAAAGAAGAATAAAAAGTATTAGCCAATCTTTCCACTCCATAAAGGTAGGAACACTCTATCAAATAAACCACACGTTGAAAAGGAAGTTGAAGCTTTAAGATAACTATGTTTGTGTACATGAAGTGTAAAAGGACATGATCCTCAAAATGTAGAATATGAACATATAAAGGCAGTGAAGCTCATCCAATAGGTTGTTCATCAATCTAATTTTACTAAATATCTCTTCAGGGGAGCCATATTTTTTGGGGAAGTGTTAGATAGACTACCAAGTGAACTAGCCAAAGAGAAGTTCCAAAAGGAGGAGGATGAAGAGAGGATTATGATAAAATAACAATTCAATGAATTACTCCAACAGGATAAGGAGAAACAAGAAGCAAGATAAATAAAACAGAGGCAGAAAGTGAGGACAGATCTAGAAAAGTAGACGAAGCATAAGAAAATTACTAGAAGAGGAAAATAAAAAAATTGGAAAAGAAACAAGTTAGACTGAATAAAAGCATAGATACAAACTAAATTTCAAAGAAGGATACTAGAGAAAACATAGATAATATAGAAACAAAGGCCATAGCTAAAGCAAATGTAGATATTGCACATAAAAGAAAAGTAGATGAAGAAAAGGCACGATTAGTTGTTCAAGTTGAAGAAATAAAAAAGAAGGAAGAAGAGGAGAGAAAGAATGCAACTAAGTCACAAGAGAAAACATGGGAAGGAACAAAATAAGAGGATAAAAGTGAGCGTGATGAAACAAATAGAGTGGCCTCAAACCCTAGCACAAGTATTCTCACCATTCCTCTTCAAGAATGCACTCCTCTAGCAACAATACCAAGTAACCTATCATTTACCTCTCAGAGACTTGGAAAATAAGTTGTTGTAGTCTCTGTAGGAGAATAATACAACCATAAGATCAAGGTTATTGAGAAAAAGAATGACCAAGAGGAAGAGTGGAGAATAGGGCTCAAAGCATGAATCTTCTAAAAGAATCATCAAATGGAAGGCAAGCCCAGACCCAAAATAAAATTCCATACAAACAATGTCAACCCTTAATGCTTTTGTTGGTGCAAATTTCATGCCGATTTATGAGGCTGTAGAAGCATTAGATATGTCCAAACCCTGATTGGCTGAACTCAAATATGCCATGAACACCATTAGGGAAATCTTGACCAATGAATGTTATATCAAGATTTGCCTCACCCCATGAAACTTTCTCACAAGGCCTTTTCCATTTCCCTATGCAGACTTGAAGTCCCCTTTTTCACTTCCTAGAGATAAAAAATCATATTTTTTTGCATATACGTGCCCTACAAGTTAGACAACATGCATATACACAGGTTGCACCACTATAACCCACGTACATCGAGTTTGGTGCTCAAAATTAAAAATTTTGTCGGGTTTCCATGTCACGTCACGAGATCCATGATCCTTTACCTTCCATATACTAGAGACGTTTCGACTCGGCCCTTTAGTTCTATTTGAAATCTATAAATGGGCCATATCCAAACCGTGGAAAGGGAGAGAATTCAACTTTTGAGAGCAAAGATACTCTGGAGAAATTTTCACTTCACATTGAGTCTGCATCCCTTTGTCCTCTAAAGTCTGAACACATTGTTCAACCCACAAGCTCTTCCCTCTTTTATGGAGAACCTCATTTTCTCTCTTATATGAGCTTGCATTTGGTGGAGGATTGAACTGATGGAGGCCCAATTGGAAGAGACTTAGTTTCTCGGTTCTAAGACGTGACGACACATAAGTTTTTTACTTGTATACTTTTTTTGATCATATTTTAATAGAAATACTCTTTTCTTGTCCAATTGATGTCTTGCAAATATTTGAATTATTATTCCATGGGCGTAATTTTTTATGAATGTTAATAGATTATGCTATTGTATGTGATAACTTTATATATTATCACCATATGATTGCGTATCTGAGTTGAATTGAAAGTTGCATTTTGAAAAGCTTATCATTTTTTGAGAATTAAAGGTTAGGACTTAGCTTTATGTTCATATTCATTTCTTTAATTTTGTTGAGTCGTAACATCAACAGTTTCATGACCACATCTTTTGAGTAAACAAAGCCATTAAAAGTAACGTTGATTAATTAAAATTGATTAGAAACAATTTTATTTTTCAGAGTACACAAACTAGCATAGTATATAGGGCCTTGGAATATGATTTTGTGAGTAAAGTTATCCAAGGCTATTAAACTCAACATATGTCTCTGACTAGAGAGTGGTGAAATACATTGTGTAATTAGTGACATCAGAAGGCTCCGCTCACACAGGAGTTTAGCACGAGGTCATGTGAAGTTGGTTGCAAAGATATCCCTCTAATACCTTCTTAGCATCAAAGATATTTCTGGGATCTATTCGTATTTGGGGGCCTTGCTAGTACCTTTACCTCCCTGAGAGGCGATGATTTCAATATTTTAGGCTTTGTTACCCTGTCCATACGGTGGACCTAACTTACAACTGTTCATCTACACATTGTTTATATCATGGTGGATTTAGTTTCTTGACATATGTAGCCACATAGGTTGCTTGCAGGGGTTATTCTGCAGGTAGCTTGAGTCAGATAAGCTTTGGACATCACAAAACATTTATGGATGATTACCTCTCTAGGGGGATCTGACCGAATGCATTGTTAAGACCACAAGGGCCCTTATAATTGATTCTGATACCTCCAATATTTTGAAGGGAGTCTCAGGCCCCTCTTCGGCGAGGCATACCTACTCTAGTGAGGGATGCCCCTTTTCAACCACTATCTCATGTTTGTGTGCATTTGGACCTTTGTTTATTTTGGTGTGCTCTTTGATTGTTAGTTGGCCTTAGGATCTGTTTTTTATATCTCAAGTATTGAGTCATCGTGGAGCCAGACCAACCTCCTCGCAGGTCTCGTCGTTTGTTGAATTTACCACCGCATCTTGAGTCTTTGCCTTCTAAAAGGTGTAAAGTTATCAAACGTGGTACACACACCTCCACTTACCATACTTGTGATCATACAAGTATGCGTACCTCTTTACTAAAAGAGTTGATTTTGGGAGCTTCAGAGGATGAAATGAACTTCTGCTTGGACCAAGTAAGTATAAACTCATCCCTCTTGCATTCCAATTCTTCTTTCATACATTGTTTTTATTTTTTTGGGGGGCACACCCTCTTAAAAAAGTGTGGCCCTACATGTACGGGGGTTGTTCAAGGACAACCCGCATATGTCCATGGGTAGAAAACAAACTACCCGTGTACATACACGACTATGTCCAAAACATCCCATGTACACCCTCAAAAGTAAAAAATAAAAATCCAAGAACTAACTCCCCTTTGAATTGTCATGGAACAGGATGTATGTCCACTGGAGGGAGAGGGAATGTGAGGAGATCGATATCTTGGTCGATGAGGACCCTGCTGCCATTGTCGCATTGAAACAATGTGGGTTATGGAAGTTCTACCAGTGTCTGCTTATGAGGGCACAACCAAGGCTACTGAATGCCCTGGTGGATTATTGGCACGCAAACGTAGAGGCGTTCATGATTGAGGGGCAGTCTTTGACTCCAATGACTAAGGATATATATTTCTTGACTGGCCTATCGAGGAGAGGGGAACCAGTAAACCTACGTACATTTCCTCCTGGGCCCTTCAACATCGTTGTCTACATCGAGATGCACTTCGAGGCTGGTGTTGATAAAGTAGGTTCTCAAGTTCCCATCAACAAGATCACCAACTTGTCACTAAAGGTGATCCTACTTCTCATTGGGAAGATCACTAGATCCGCAACTATCCACCAGGCTTCCCGGGAGCACATGTATTGTGCAATGCAGTGCCTGATGCACAAATTTTCGACTGGAGTACGACCATGATCACTTGCATGAAGCGACATATTACATATTTCTTTGAGAGTAGCAACAAGAACTTCAAGTTCGGTATTGTTTTTTCCTCGTTTTTCTTTGAGAGGGTACCCAGTCTGAGTTCGAGAGAGAAAATATGGGGGCATACGACTTCCTTCCAAGTGGTGTGTAGATGGGCATCATTGCTGCCACGATAGGGGGGAGGAAGGACAATAGAGGCCTTTGATGACAAATTATTTGACTGGTGGGCACAATAGATTCCAACGATAGAGTACTACCTCTACGTTGGAATCAACTTTTCCAGAGATCCAGACATGCCTATACCTCCTATAGAGGAGCGAGGAGATATAGGTACATGTGTTTTAAATTATTTAATTATTTAATTTATTTTATATATATCATTTTTTTATATGTATTAGTGAATTTGACAAATATGTATCTATTATGTATAGATGTGGGACTAGTGTGTCCGACAGATTTCTTGAGGACTAGGCGACGTCCTCGACGAGAGGCAGTACTTGCAACAACTAGCGAACCAATTGTGGGGGGACCTCCAGCCGGAGAGGATGAGATAGTTTTGAGATGGGTGGAGTGGAACCTAACCACGCTCACTTGTGTCATTCCCATGGTTGAGATCGAGGATCTTCCGCCATCGATGCAACCTCATGTAGTTGGGGTGCCACGGACTTGGGTCCAACTTTTCTAGCGTTTGGAAAACATCGTCGTTCACTATGGTAGGGCCAATAGGCCCCAATCTTAAATAGGATGGAATCATTATGTGCCGAGGGAACTTTTTGTATATTTTTTAGGGCATAAGCCCCATGATGTATACTATATTATAATTTTTGAGGCGTTCGCGACCACCTATGTACTCTGAGACTTTTTGATATATATATATATATATATCTTTCATGTCTTATGGATCACATTTCTTTACAAATGTATGTACATGTGTATGTGTGTGAAACATGCCAATCTAATACCTGATTATCTAGAGTATCTGTCATTTGATTTAATCTCCTAAGAACATGGATATACTTAATGTAATCAAAGCAATGTTCTAAGAGAGGTACCCTAAGGAAACGTCAGTGTAAAGTAGGATCATAAATGCGGTAAAATCCATTTAACTAGGACACAACTAGTTGAGCATATAAGTAGACTCGAAGGTAAGAGATACCATGTGAAAAAGCATCACTAAGCAACTCTATCACTACGTTGTACTCAATGACATTGTTTGTAGCACCACCTAGACAAATACCTCCAGAAGATAGCAACTGGCCTTGAGGCGTGAAAATCACCCAAGCTGTGGAAAATATGACATCTTCCATAGTGAAAAATATGACATAAATAATGACATGTCCATAAAACAAAAAGACAAAAACTAACTGTATAAGAACTATACATATGTACAAGAAGTCACCCAGGTGACCAACCTACGAGAAATACTTCTTAAGGTAGAACCCATTTCTAGGCTCCACCAAAGAATTTCCATCAAAGTCAACCAGACGATAAGCACCCTTATTTAAGACCTATTTTACAATGAAAGGTCCGAACCACATGGGTTTGAACTTTCCTTCCCCCAGGGGATCCTTATCTTGGTCATAGACCGGGACAAGGTCACCTTCAAAGAAAATTTGAGGACGAATAGACTGATCATATTGACACTTGACTCATTACTTGTGAGCCTTGTTGGCCAAGGCTACATCATGGCATTTCTCATTGATCTTCTCAAGATATAATAGGCGTTCCTCAAGTGGTGAAGTGTCTGGAAATAACTCTACTCCCAACTTTAAAGATGGGCTCTAACACTCTATAGGAAAGACTACTTCCATCCCGTAAATGAGTTGAAAAGGTGAGAAATCGGTGGCAGTATTTATAGACGTTTGGTAGGCCCATAACGCTGAGTACAACATCAAATGCCAATTTGACTTGGAGGAATTGATCGTTCACTGTAGAATAGCCTTGAGGGACTTATTCACAACTTCCACCTGACCATTCGCTTGTGGTTAGTAGGGTGATGAATTCTCTTTCCTCAACCCAAGATTTGATGTTAACTCGGACATCATTTTCTTCTGGAAGTGACTGCCATGGTTAGTGACAATCTCCTTTGGGATGTCGAAACTTGCTACTATCTGGTTAAAAATGAAGAGAGTTGTTGTTTCACCATCATTGTTAAACATTGGCATAGCCTCAACCCACTTTGGGAAGTAGTCTACTGCTACGATGATATAACGATGCCCCCTGACTAAATTCTGGTGGCATGTAGTAAAATCAATCCCCCACTTGGTGAAAGGACCAATGACAATGGCGGGAAACATGGGACTAGGATGTGCCCTCATCTTCCGAGAGAAGATCTGACATGGGTGGCACTTCTTGACTGACTTGACGCAATATTTGATTAACGTAGGCCAAAAGTAACTGGATCATAGATTATTGTGGATTGTTGCCAACCCAGACAAATGAACACCATATGCTCTAGTGTGGAAGTCGTTAAGAACGAGTTCCGCTTCTTCATGTAGAAGGCACCAACGAAGAATGAAATCTACACCTCAACAATACAAAGTGTCATCGAGTATGAGATAGTTTTGTGCCTGATGGTGAATTCGTCGACGCCCGTCGTGAGAAGAAGAAGCGAGGCACTTCAAAGTCTGGAGATAGAGTAGTATATCTCCATACCGGGGGTCTGAAGATGCGATCAGAAAAAGATCTTCTTTAATAGGCGATTCTTCGGGGTTATCATCACTAGATTCAACAGGAAGTTTCGAAATAAGTTTCGCAAAGACCAGTGACTTTTTGGATTTCGCAGAAAAAAAATCCGAGTCAAATTCCTGGAGGATAAAAATCCATCTATTGATCTTTCCGCCAATGACGCGTCGTGTCAACACGTATTGAAACAGATTCATAATAGAAATGACATTGGTCTTGCGAAGCAGGATATAATGATGGAACCGCTAGATAACATGCACTGCTGCCAACGCAAGCTTCTCAACATGGGAATAGTTGAGTTCTAGCCCAACCAGGCCTCGACTCAGGTAATAAATCACGTGCTCTTCAAGCAGATCATCCTCTTGAACCAATACCATACTGATGGTTGACTCTGCAGTGACCAAGTACAATAAGAAATCATTATTATAATTGGGAGGCTGGAGCAGAGGGGTAGACATGAGGGTGTGTTTCTATTCTTCGAAAGAGTGTTGAGTGGCTTCATCCCAACAGAAAGGGACTCCCTTTTTCAATAAATGCATGAAACCTTTAGTGATCTCGACATAGTTTGTGATAAAACACTGAAGAAAGTTCGCTTTCCCATGTAAGATTTGAAGTTGGGGGACTATGCACGGGGGAGGCAAATAAACTATTTCCTCAACCTTCAGAGGATCGACCATGATCCCTGTTGTCAAAACTATGAAACCTAAAAGATGACCTGACGTCACGCAAAAACTGCACTTGTTAGGATTCAAGAAAATCCGATAGTAGCGACATCAGTCGAAGATTAGTCGAAGGTGCGTGGGATGATCAACTCTATTGCGAGATCATGATGCTATATCATAGAGATAAGCCTCAAATATGTATCTAAGGTCATGGAAGGCAAAAGACATGTCCCGCTAAAATGTGGCTCCAACATTCTTCAGGCCAAAAGGCATCTTACGATAAGAAAATGTGCCCCATGGAAAGATAAACGTTGTTTTATGTTGGTCTTCAGGTTTGATATGAATATGGTTATATCCCGAAAAACCATCCATGAATGAAAATACCTCATAGCTTGCACATTCATCGACAATCTCATCAATGAATGGGGTGGGGAAATTATCCTTTGAACAAGCCTTATTCAAGTCACAGAATTCCATGCACACGCAAATCATACCCTTTTTTTTGTTAACCAGAATGAGATTTGACATCCATTGCGTCAACTGTAAGGGGTAGATGAAACAGGCTTTAAGAAATTTCTCTACTTCAGTCTTAATAGTTGTCTCTTTCTAAGGATTTACTAGAAGAATCTTATGTCAGACCGTCTTGGCATCAAGATGATTCGTTATCTCATGTTTGACAATTCTTGGATCGATGCCTAGAATTTCCTCATAAATCCAGGAAAAAACATCATGGAATTCCTTAAATAAGTCTGTATAGATTTGAATCTCCTTGGGGGAGTAGTCCGCTCTGACAAAAACATTCTCCATGATGCCAGGGGTTCTGGATATATCTATAGGTATCATTTTAGCGATACTTTCCATATTACCTTCGGCGTAAACTACGTGCGTAGCTAGAGGATTAACAGGACAAGACCTGTCTCTAGTCATAGTCAACACGAATTCACGTGCCTCTATTCTTCTTAACTCCGGGAGGAAGTAAGATCTATGATGGAGATCATCCCAGGTTCTGTCCAGACCAGTCAATGCCTCTATAATCGCCTCATCAGAGGGCAAGACCAAGTCTAAATAATCTGTAGTGGCGAGGGAACGTTTAGCCCAAATAGGCTTGAGAACTGGATCTAACTCCTATGCAGGAGTCGAATCAGGTTCAACCGAAGCTTGTTGGACAATACTTTACGCAAATTCTTCCACGAACAAGGGCATAGCCATGCCAGGATGCCCTGTCCCTTACATCGAGGCTGATGGGGAAGGAAGAGTCCACAGATCGTGAAAGTTAGTCGTTTGAAATGATGACACTTGAAAAATATCATCCCTAGGTTGGTCGGGGGAAACCGATATAAACTTGGCATCGCCAGAAGGAGGCAGGTAATCGAAAGTACCCATCAAAGGTGGGAACAAACCAACCCCCACGTTGACGATGTCAGGCTGAGGGATATCAATCATCGAGACCGTGGATGCCCCGATGGAGGGTCAGTTCGGGAGATGGATAACTGGTCAATGGTTATGATTTGACCCTCATGTGTAAACAAAAAGACCCAAAAAACTGTGGCAACCACTGCATGCATTGCATAGGTTCAACTCCTTCCTAACAGAAGATTGTAGTAGAGAGGCACATCGACCACTTCAACTTTGATGCACACGGTCTTCCCTCCTAACTACACGGGGAAAGAAGGGATGATTCCATGTGGCCTGAAAGAATGACCGTCAAAAACAATAAGTGTAATAGGTGACGGAGAAAAACCGGGTTGGCCAATGGCCTTCCAACATGCCAATGACATCACACAAGTTGACATGCCCTCATCAACCACTGTACGAAAGATATTCCGGGTAAAAGATTTCATGGGGTAAGCCACTACTATTTGAAACACAACATGGTAAGGGAGATGATGTTTCAAGTCGATCATATCGAGAATGATCGTTCCTGGGTCACAAGTCTCTATAGACCCCAAGGTAGATATGATCAAAAACTGGACCAGGGGTCAAAATTTAGCCCAAAAATGAAAGTGTCCAGAATCGCTTCAAAATGAACTGATGCGTAGCCCTCATTGTCATGAACCCAACGCACTTCTAACGGGCTCAAACGAACATCAGATGAGTGAGATATCGTGTTCTATTCGATTTTCCAAACAAGCAAAAAAATTGTTGACTATACAGTCCGTATAGTTGACGTGGCAGGATTGTACAGATGACGTGACAGGTGACGTGGAAAGTGCTGATTGGGAAAAGATGGCGTGGCAATCATTTAATTGGCAGATACGTGGACGAATGGGGTTTTGACATGTGGCACATTTTTGGCAAATTGGATGGTGCCATGTGGCCCAAACATGGGCTTCCATGTGGCACCGTGTTAAGTGTGGTTGTTTAAAATTTTATGGAGTCCATGGGGATCGAACCCCGGACCTCCCCCCCCTTGGTGGAGCACCTTTGCATAGTGTGGGCTACCAGTAGACCACATATTTGTTTCTTAACCTGACATGTGTTTACATATATTTAAATGTGATGTATGTTTCTTTTTGGGTGCGGGTCCGGGCTGGGGCTTAGCCCCAACCCTCGATTTTGAGTGCCTATCCATATGACCCAACTCCACACATTCGTGTGGGTTTTTTCAAACAGTTTCCCAAAACATGTTCCCACCACTTGTCACACATACGTTGATTCTTGGAACGAGGCTCTTTTTATGTGCTGGAACGTGGCCACATGGCCCCCCATGCGTCCAACACCTTCGTGATTCGGGGGCTAAGTTCTCTAATGGTGTGAAAATTTGGTGTGTTTTTTGCGTATGCATGCATGTGTTGGGTTTAGGCACAGGAAATGCCCAGAATCCAGGTTACTCACACAGAAGGTGCAATTTGGCGAACCAGAGACAACAAGCTTGAAGGAGAAAAATGGTAGGAGGCCTAACTTCTTCATCTTTTGGCCAAATGAGGTGTCGAAAAAGCCCAGCTAGGGGTGTTTGGATGTTTTGAATCCATTGGAATAGTTTTCAAAGGCATATGGAGACTTATTTTTCAGGTTTTACACCATTGAAGTTTCAGGGAGATTTAGGGAGCTTAGGGCCACTATTGATGGAGGTCATGCTCAGATGAGCCCAAGTCTATTTTATGTGACTGAAGAGTCACTTTTGACTAATTTTTATGCTCTGAACACATTGGGATAGGTTTCATAGGCATTTGAGGACTTTTACAGGTGTTTTTTCCACAAGGAAGTTCAGGGAATCTCAAGTCCACATGTAGAAGAGGTCATGCCCGGATGAGCCATGGTCTATTTTCAAAGTTCTATTAGTCATTTTTGGGGTTTCTATGTATTTTGAACCCAATGGTATAGTTAGTAAATCCATTGGAGTTGAACAACATCTTGTAAAATAATTTTTGAAAAACTAATCCCAGAGAGCTTAGTCCATTGATGGAGGCTCAAGGAGATGTATCCCGGTTGGGGGTGAACTCCTTTATCATGTTGTGTTTGTTGTGAGTTTTTGATGGTTATTATTTGTTGAACTTTATATTCCTGTTGTATTCTTTAAACAACATATTTAACCATGGAAAAAAACTCACACATAAACCTTTAGAAGGAGCCTAAACTTGACACATAAAACCTCTTGCACAACAAAGACATAGAGCAGGGTCTTGAAGTTTATTTTAATGGAGTAGAGGGTGCTTGCATAGAAAAAGAAGTCATCCCCCTATTTTCATATCAGGTGGTATCAGAGCATAGTTTTTCTCATGTTATTGCCATTGATAGCTAGAAATTTAGTTGTTGGTATTATTGTGCAAGTTTTGTGTTTAAGTTTGATATCTTGCAAAGATGGAGGAAACTTCAAACAATAAGAGTTCTCATACATCTTTATTAGCCAAGTTCTTTGACAAAGAGATGCTGGAGGAGTTTCTAACCATGAGAGATGAGATAGAAAGGAGAGCATTGTCCTTCAAGAGCAGTTGATGGCCATGAAGGAGGAGAAGCACCAGCTTCTTGAAAATTTGCATGAGATGGAGACTCAACTCCATGAGGCAAAGGAAAATATTACCAAGTACATGCGTGAACATGAGGTATGTAATGATATTTTTTCTTCAAATTCCTCTCAAGATGAATGCTTTGGTGTTTTTGAAAATCACACTAGAGGAATAGGGTCCAAGTTATTATTAAAAGTGGGCTATGAAGGTAGAGGGTTAGGAAAGCATGCACAAGGAATTGTTGAGCCTATTGTTGTTGAGTAGAGGCCCAAGTATAGGGGTCTTGGATATGAACATAAATATGGAACATATTCCAAAGTTGATGAGACAAGGGAAAAAGTTCCAAGAACAACTTTTGTTGCAAGTTCAATCCCTCAAGCATGCAAAGTATGTGTTCAAGATGAATGCAAATGTGTGAAACAAGAGAGTTGTGACAACCATGAGGACAAGAACATTGTTGTTGGTATTCAAAAGAGAGCCAGTAACTCTTCAAATTCACCACCTCAAGAAGGCGATAAAGGTGAATGTTCAAGGTATATTTCTGCCTATAATTCAATTGCTTTTGATTATGTTAAGCATGGTACATTTTCATGTAAAAATGCCATAAAAAGTCCATGCACATATCGTGGTTTAGATAACCATCATGCTTCAAGATGTTGGAAAAGATTGACCACATTCAGGAAACTTTCCAAGCAAAGGAAACTTGAAAAGAGGATGCAAAAGATTTGCACTCACTGCCAGAAGAGAGGTCATCTCATTGACCAATGTTGGACATTGCATCCAACCACTCATCCACATCATGAGAAGAAGATGGATGAAGAGATTGAAAAGAATGGAAGAGGAGATTCCATCATCGATGTGAGTCATGATGATTCACAAGAAGACAATTTTCGGTAGAATAAGTCACCATTGAAATGGCTTTGTAAGAAATGGTTAGATTTCTTGAACAAGTAAGGATTGCATTTCCTTTTTTGTAGATGCACTTTTCAGCCTTATGTATGCATTTCTGTTGAAAGTTTGACAAGTTGCAGCAATTAATCATAACTTGTATGATGCAAGTTTACATGTGAATGCAATTCTTGTGAAGGCATTCTTGTTGTTGCACAACTTCGCCAGGAGGATGTGAAAGATGGGTATGATACTCACTTATTGTAGCCATTTATCTTTTCATTTCAGCTCTTATGTACCCACATGTTTTTGGGTTTATGTACTTATGTTTTTACTTGAAGGAGAGTTGCAGAGCTATGCACATGCATGTGATTTTGTATGTGTAAACAGTGAACTTTGTGATAGTTTCACTATGAGTGACTCATGAAGGTAGCATGGTTGTCTATCATGAATGTCGAATTTCCAGTGGTAATGTCGATATGTTTCAAATGTGTCTCGATTTGTGTCGATGTTGTATTGAAGACTATGTTGTGTCGATCATGTTTTTCGACTTATGTTTAGTTGATAGTGTTTGTAGGCTTGTAAGTCGATATTGAGTACACCAAGATGCAGGAAAATGCCATGTACTTTGATGAAGTACAAATATGTGACCGTTTGCTTGAAGAGAAAAAAGACTTTGTTGGCATCATTTCCAGTCTTGTATAAAATTTGTTTTTAAGATTAATGGTTTTTTCTTCGTTTGTAACAAGATGTTGCAGGAAAGTTTTTTGCATCCATTGTAGAGCGGATTGTGTTGACGCCAAAGAGTTCACAAGAGGGACTTGATTCTCAGTGGGAAGGCTGACAACTTGCAAAGCACAAAGAGAATAGTGGGTCAACAACAGCCAGAGAATAGTGGTTGAGGGACATAGAAATTGCAGTGCAAGGCATGTCAAGGTACCTAGGTGATTGCCAAAAAAGACTTTTCAAGTAGAATCGGTTGATAGAACTTGGAAGAAGGAGAGTATTGAAGCTTAGGCAGATAATCATAAGCTTTTGTGGATCCAAAAGCCTTTCAATGGGAAGGTGTGATCAGAATCTGGACCAGGGGTCAAAATTTAGCCCAAAAATGAAAGTGTTCAGAATCGCTTCAAAATAAATCGGTGCGTATCCCTCATCATCACGAACCCAACGCACTTTGAACGGGGTCGAACAGACATCGGATGAGTGAGATATTGTGTTCTGTTCGATTTTCCAAGCAGGCAAAAAAATTGTTGATTGTACAGTTCGTACAGCTGATGTGGTAGGGCCATATAGCTGACGTGGAAAGTGCTGATTAGGAAAAGTTCATGTGGAAAGCCTTTAATTGGGAGATACATGGATGAATGGGGTTTCGACACATGGCACATTTTTGGCAAATTGGCACTGTGGTAAGTGTGGTTGTTTAAAATTTTATGGAGTCTGTGGGGATCGAACCCTGGACCTCCCCCCCCTTGGTGGAGCATCTTTGCAAAGTGTGGGATACCACTAGACCACATGGTTGTTTCTTAACCTTACATGTATTTACATATATTTAAATGTGATGTATGTTACTTTTTGGGCAAGGGTCCGGGCTGGGGCTTATCCCCAACCCTCCGTTTTGAGTGCCTATCCATATGACCCGACTCCACAAATTTGTGAGGGTTTTTTCAAACAGTTTCCCAAAACATGCACCTGCCACTTGTCACACCTACGTTGATTCTTGGAACGAGGCCCTTTTTATGCATTGGGACGTGGCCACATGGCCCCCCATGCACCCAACACCTCTGTGATTTGGGGGCTAAGTTTGCTAATGGTGAGACAATTTGGTGCATTTTGTGGGCATGCACGCATGTGCTGGGTTTAGGCACGAGAAATGCCCAAAAGCCAGGTTACTCACACAAGAGGTGCGATTTGGTGAACAAGAGACAACAAGCTTGAAGGAGAAAAATGGCAGGAGGCCTAACTTCATCTTTTGGCCAAATGAGGTGCCTAAAAAGCCCAGCTAGGGGTTTTTGGATGTTCTAAATCCATTGGCATAGTTTTCAAAGGAATTTGGAGACTTCTTTTGCAAGTTTTACACCATTGAAGTTTCAGGAGCTCTAGGGAGATTAGGGCCACCATTGATGGAGGCCATGCTCAGATGAGCCCAAGTCTATTTTCTGTGACTGAATAGTCATTTTTGACTAATTGTTAT
>ML855369.1:17397-28339 GCA_009831015.1 Picea engelmannii | reverse complement strand
TTTTCACAGTGAAATGGTAAATTGGGAAAAACAAGACATGGTTTTCAAAACCATGGGAAGCAAGCAATAAATGGTTTTTCAAAACCACGGGCATGAATTAAATTATGGAAATTTTATTTTACAGGATAAAACATATTTGTGAATTATTTTTATTCATATATATTATTCCCAACTATTTAAGGAGAATATGGATAAATAAAATTAGATTTGAAAAAAGCACAAGTGACATTTCAAAGAGGACGTGACAGTCAGTTTTCGTAGCAATTGAGACTTACAGGATGATTTATAGATGAACCAAAATGAGTTTTCAAAATTCAAAGGAGGTTGTTGTCAAGCACGGACCCTAGAACATTAACCTTGTTCATTTTTCACACAGGTGTCATGGATTGGGAGATTCAAAGGAATCTTGGAGTCATATTTTTCATTTATGATTTCATGTTCAAGACATGTTTTTGTGACACGTATTCCGGCTAGCTGGAGATGAATTTCAAGAAACTCAGAGAGTTTTTTATTCATAATGAGCTTATTTACAAAAACCGCTCTTAGATTTTACATAGCTATTATGGTTTGAGAATTATAGGTGGCGTTTTGAAGACTATTTTTTCTCCTAAAAAACAAGAGATCAATTAAAACGTGTCATGTTCTATTTGTCACTGTTTCTATTTTGGGAAAGGGATTGGAGTTTTAAATTGTGAGATGGAAAGAGCCTTGAGTGCTATATATTTCATTGTAAAATAGTAGAGAAAAGGGGGGGACTTTCAGCCAGGAAGGCGAAGGGACTTTGTGTAAATTTCTCAGAATGTCTTTATGAATTAATACAGTAGTACAGTACTTTTGATAGCCAAGATTCATCATGGTGTATTTTTTAATGTGTTTTCCTCTAGTTCACATTCATTTCACTTATGTTATTTATTCTAAGCATAGCTAAGAGTACATCATTGGAATTCATCCCTGATAGATGCTCCTTTCATATGGTTAATGCAGTTGTTGTGTTTAATGATTACATGTCCATAATTCACTCTCTGTTAAGTGCTCTGTTCATTGTAGTCAGCCTTCTGTTATTTATTCTAAAGTTACAATTGAGAATTCATCTTTGTTTGATGCTCTTATTTGTGATGGGATTTTCTCTTTTCTGTCTTACCATCATCTAAATACTATTTATTGTTGAAGGATATGCTTACCTTGTTTTTGTTCCCTCAATATTACCTTTGTTGTATTGATATTCATAGTATATTTCAGGATTTGACCCCATTTCCCAATGCTTTCTTCCTCTTGTTTCTCCTACCAACCCTTTTAAAAGCCTAAACAAACATGTCCTATTGCAGAATCTTACCTCTGTGTGCTCATTGCTAGATCTTTTTGAGTATTTTCAGTCTTCACATGTTTGAGAGAGGCCTCTCTTGTTGGAAGGATCAGAATCCAACCTAAATTTGGTTTGTAGGTTACCTTGGCATTTATTTGATGCAACCCAAAGAAATTATCGAGTGCTAACATGCTTCATTTTTTTTCTTAAAAACATTTGGGCTCTTTTTTTTGGGTGTAATGTGAAGTAGAAAGGGTGTTACATAGTGATATCATAATAATATTTCAATACTATGGCCTTGGGACTACATGATTTCTTATAAAAATTGTTGGTAGGAGTCAATTTATTTTTTAGGAAAGAATACTAATGGTATGTTGTTTTTTTTAGAGACATTATGGCGATGGCTAGGAGAAGGAATGTGCCTCGTCCTCCACCTCCACCACCACCTCCTCCTTTGAGTGGTACCATGGCCATGTATTTGTTAGGGAGGTGTGAGATATGATGTAGTCATTTCAAAATATGACTAAGGTATGGACTAGTAGATTCAGTCACAATCCCTTTGAGCCTACTACTTTGTTCCAAGGGGAGAGACATGACAACCCTCCTAAGGATGATTTTCATAAAAAAAAATGGAAAAACAAAGATGGATTATTTTAAATGAATAACATAAGGTGATCTAGTTGAGACTTGGTTGGAGAACAAGGATCTATGTTTTTATCCATGATATTATTCTAGTAGTTAGAAGGCCAAGTTGGTCATTTATCAACTCAAGTAGAGTGCTCTTCTTTGGTGGAGAACCCTAGAGACATATATGGGCTACTCAACCTCTATAGTGTCATGGGAATAGTTTGATGAGTAGTTCCACAAGAAGCACCTCTTTAACGCGTACTTAGAGAGGAAGTTGAATAAACTAAATTTTCTTAGATAGGGATCTCAAATAGTGTTGGAGAATGAGGCATGGTTTATGGAGTTGCTTAGATATGCTAAGCATTTGAATACTAAGAAGTTGATGGCGAACTAGTTTCTTTATGTTTTGAACCCTATAATTAAGTAGAAGGTTCACATATTGATGCCACAGACATTGCATGAGGCAATTTAGAGAGCAATGATTGTAGAAAATGATTTTTTAGTAGATCTAATAATAGAGATGTCATGAGACCATGTAAACCTTCGATCCTTTCTTTTTTTGAGAGTCTCTCATGGAGAAAAATCATGAGGGTATGCCCAAGCCTCCTTTCTCTAAACACTGAGATGCCCAAAGGGGTAGTTCTTTAGGGATTTAGAGCAATACACCACTTAGACATCGAACGTCTTCTAGGCCTAGTATTCAACAATATTGTGCCTATTCCAAGAGTTATTTTTAGTGTTCATCTCATACCCATTTTATGTCGACTAGGACACCAAGGGAACCTCCATGAGGGGCTTATAGTTATGACCAAATTTTGAGAGAGACTTACCTTGTAAATATTTAGAGGCTCAATCTAGTTAGATTTATCTTATTGTTGCATATATGGGTAGAACCCATAAAATTCATATGAATCTTTAGAACAGACAAGATGAGGACCATTCCTCAATGCTTAAGGAAACAATTAATATTAATAGTATCTCTCTTTCTATTTTAATTGACCCTAGTGCGACTGAAATATTCATTCCACCTAATGATTTAGTTAGATCTGATATGGTGGCAACATAATAAAGTGATTTTGACAAGATTGATTGGCTTCAAGATATAAGCAATTAGTCAATTATTTAGAGTTGAGATGTAATATTTATCTTGGGGGATATAGTGTGAAGATTCATCTTTATTCAAAAACTTTTGTGTAATGTACCCCATCCTAGTTGACGTCCATTACTTATGGAAATACCCATAATTCGAAATTTTCTACTAACTAATCATGTAACTTACCAGCTATAGGAATACACACAGATTTAACCATTCAACTACCATTAATTTAAATGAAACTATATCTTGATTAAATAAACATGAATGCATCTAATTAAACTTATACACATCAACATATAAAACATTCACATACACAGATTTAAAACACAACAATTTATCTCATAAAATAACACAGAACATAGATAAGCACTTATCTTTTCAGAATAGTTGTGCAACTAGCTACTTGGGATGGACATTCTCCTACAACCCATTGGCATTCTCCTAAAAATATCCCAAATCTCCTCCAGCTCTCTTCCTCTTGACATACCCAACCCAAGGTATGCACCCCTTCACTACTCTTAGTCCATCAAGTTTCTCATTCATTTATCAGGATATCTCTAGTGAAGGTAACCGAGAATCTAACTACTGGGAAATCACTACTAGAAAAATTACTAGGAAAACAATAACAACAAACTTGTTGCTTTGGTGCAACTCTCACAAGAGTTCACTCTTCATGCCTGACAACTTGGTTATTTTGCAAGCCTAACAACTTTATTCTTTCATCTTCATCTCCACAAATTCTCCATAATTCTCCCTCCAATGTTGATCCAGCTCCAGTGCACTTATTTTTCCTTGTTCTCCCCCCGATCATGCAAAAACATGACTATCAAAATATTGTTTGTTCTCCCCATACAAATTTCCTCTATTTTCCCCAAGAAAGTTGACTCTCACTCTCCCTAATGTTTATTTTGCTTCATACCCATGCTCCCAATAACTATGTAATATGAATTCTCACACCCACCCTCTTACATGTATTCAATGATTAGGATCTCATATACTCAAACAGGAAAATAAAAGGTTTTATACATAATGATAATAAAATTTGGGAATGTGGGTCTGGATTAATACCCATAATAATTTCCACCTTGGACCCCTCTTAGACACTCCCTTCTCTTGTGGAAAACTAAGCCCCCATATCTGTTCTTATCCCCCATCAGCTGACACCACATTTTATTTATGAAAATTAAAAAAATACCATTTTCATATAACATCACTTGGCCATAGCCACATTCATATCTACATTATGCACTATTAAACTCAGTATTATAGTGGGTATGTTGCATTCCCCCTCCCCTACAAATTTTCACTATCCTCGATGCATAGCACTATGCAGATATACATGTACAAACCTACATCATAATACGAAGAAAAAAAAATTACAATTTTTTCACCCTCCAACAACAATTCCAACCATAATCTCATGTTCCTTTCATCCTGTTGACCCAAGGAACAGTCCCCCTTCACTGCTTCCAGTCCATAACGTTGCACCATTCTTTTATCAAGGTTGTCAACATAGGTGATAAAGAATGCTCTAAGATGTGGTTCAGGAAATGTAGTTGTCCCAAAAAGGAGTCTTGCATTTTTAGCTTATGTTTTCTTCAAAATTAACAAATAATTGTGGGTATTCTTCCCACATAGTTTCTTTGTCCTCCCGTGTTGCATCTTTAGGACCATACTAGGTCCATTGAACCTTTACTATGATGATATATTTTTTCTTGAGAACTTTGAATTTTTGGTCTAGGATGTGTACTGGTTCCACCCATAAATCTCCGTCATGCTCCACCTAGATCACAGTCTCAATTATGTGGTTAGGGTTAAGCACATATTTCTTTAATAATAAGACCTGAAATACATTATGTTCTCTTATTGATGTAGGAAATGATAACATGCATGGAACTAGGCCTATATTTTCAAACATCTCAAAAGGACCATAATATCTTGCTACCAACTTTGGGTAGAAACTCAATCTTAGTGAACTTCTCTTAGCTTTCACTTTAAAAAATACATGTTTACCCACTTTAAAATCTTTGAAAACCATGTTCTTGTGTGCATAACTCTTCTTCCTGTCCTGGGTAGCCTTTAAATTGTTCTTAATATTTTTCATTTTTCTCTTCCATTTCCTTCAACAAATTTGGCCCAATGACAACTCTGTCTCTTGGTTTATCCCAATTCACTGGTGTGTTACACTTATTGTCGTACAATGCTTCAAATGAACTCATTTTTAATGAGGCTTGATACCCATTATTGTAAGTGAATTCCACTAAGTGGATATAATCCTCCCACTTTGATGGTTGGTCCATTACATACATTCTAAGCATGTCTTCAATTATTTTGTTGGTCCTCTCTATTTTTCCATCTAATTATGGGTGGTACATTGTACTGAGATTTAAATTTGTCCCAAATCCTTTGAACAAATATTTCCAAAAATTGGATGTGAATTTGGGATCTATGTCTGAAACAATTGCCTTAGGCACTCCATATAGCCTGGAAACTTCTTTCATGTAGATATCTACAATATTGGTTGCCTTGTGTGTAGTCTTTGCTGGATTAAAATGGGTAGTCTTAGTTAATTTGTCGACCATTACCATGATGGAATCATGTTGCTTCACTATTTTGGGAAACTTAGTAATTAAATACACCGTAACAACTTCCCACTTCCATTTTGGAATGGGAAATGACTGTAATATCCCAACTAGATTTTTATGTTTAGTCTTCACCTTCTGGAACTCTAGGAATTTGGCTATGTAATTAGCTACCTCTTTCTTAATTCCTCGCCAAAAATATTGGTTCCTCACAGTTGTAATTGACTTTTGATATCTTGGGTTCCCAACATATGGCACATTGTGCATTTATTCCAACACTATAGTTTTCAGTTCCCTAGAATTTGGAACATATACTTTTCCCCTGTACATGATAACTCCCTCTTCCTTTAGCTTAAAATATTTAATTTTTTGTTGTAAATTGCCTTGCTATAATATTTCTTTTATTTTCAAATAGTGTCAATATGAATTTGTTTCTACTAAAATTATATCTTTTAAATATGATATGCACATGTCGATGGTTGTAGCATGCATTTCCTGTGCTCTCATGTTGAGTGCATCAACCACCTAATTTTGTTTTCCTTTGATATGTTTAATTTCAAAGTCATATTCACTAAGAAATTTGATCCATCTAGTTTGTCTGGAACTTAATGTAGATTGTCCAAACAAATGTTTCAGACAAAAATGGTATGTCCTTAGCTCAAATATTCTCCCATGAGGTAATGTCTCCACATTTTTAGTGCATTAACAATGGTTTCTAATTCCAAGTCATGAGTAGCATAATTACTCTCATGCTCTTTTAATTTTCGGGACTCATAGCACACCACATGATCCTTTTGGGCGAGGAATCCATCAAGCCCTTCCTTGCACACATCGGTGCACTCCACAAAATCTTCATGTGGATCTACAATATTTAATATTGTCACACTTGTCAAAATGTCTTTCAACTACTAAAATATCTCTTCACACTCAGAAGTCCATTCAAATTTCACTCCCTTATTTTGCAAAAAAGTGATTGCGCTTGCAATATTTGAAATCATTTTATGAATCTTCGGTAATAACCTGAAAGGCCCATGAATGATCTGACCTCTGTCACATTTCTTGGTGTTTTCCATCCTCTAATGGACTCTATCTTCTCATGATACACCACTATCCCATTTACTAAAATAATATGCCCCAAGTAATGAATCTTCTTTTGATAAAAGATGTTCTTACTTAGCTTGGCATACAATTTGTGCTCTCTTAAAACTTGCAACACCATTCTTAGATTTTGTTAATGTTCTTATGTTTTTTAGTAGATGAGTATATCATTTGGGAACATAATCACAAACTTGACTAGCTATTCCCTGAATACTCCATTAATCAGGCACATGAAAATAGTTGAGGCATTTGATACCCCAAATGGCACTACCATAAATTCATAATGGCCATATCTTGTTTTGAACGTTGTCTTGTTGATATCTTCTTCCTTTATCCTCACTTGATGATAACCTCATCTCAAGTCAATATTGGAAAAGATTCTTGCACCTTTCAATTGATCGAATATATCATATATCCTTGGAAAAGGATATTTGTTCTTTATGGTGACCTTATTAGATTGTTTAAAATCAATACACAACCTCAAGGTTCTATATTTATTCTTCATAATGAGCATTGGGGATCCCCAAGGTGACATGCTTGGGTGTATAATATACCCCTTGTTTAACAAATATTCAAGCTGCATCTGCAACTCTTTCAATTCTAGTGTGCCCATTCTATAAGGTGTCTTAGACACTAGGGAAACTCTTCACACCAAATCAATAAGGAAATCAATGTCTCCCTTTGGTGGTAGTCTTGGCCCTTCCCCAAAAACATCTTCAAAATCCCTCAAGACTGGATGGTTTTTAATGTTTTCCACTTTATCTCTAGTTTTCTTTTCCATATGGGCCGTGAAAATATAACATCCCTTCCTAAAACTCTTTTTCAGCCGCATGGATGAAATTTCTCTAACAACTACAACTCTTGGAATGCATTGAACCTTAGCTTGTTGTCCTTCTTCATCAAGACAAGTGATTTTCTTGTTGTAATAATCTAGGATGGCATGGTGTTTTTCCAACCAATCCATGCCAATTAGACAGTCATATGAACCCAAAGGTATGGTGTTCACATCCACCTTTATGTTGAGTCCATTCATGTCTATTAGGAAATACTTAACAAACTCATTGATTTTCCTCTTAGCCCCTATGACTAAGTGAACTAACCAAGATTTATTTTTCTTACTCCTTTGTAAGTGAAGTATTTCAACAATGTTAGATTTTATGTAACTATGGCTAGATCCAAAATCAATTAAAACTACTATGGGTTGGTTGTGAATCTTACCTTCCACTTCAATCATGGGAGATTTCTATTTTTCTTGCTTGTTGTCCAAGTATGCATATATCCTTGGCATGTTTCCTCCCATGTGTTCCACTATTTCAGCCTCCTGGAGTTGTGTAAATTTATTATTCTTTCTCCTTTGTTAGGGTAGTCCCTGTATAATTGATTTCTCTCACATCTCCAACATTGTACAAGTTGTTGCCTTATTCTTCTCCCAAATTAATTTTCCATCCTAGGATCATTTTGGGTTGATTGTCCATGTTCCTTTACTTGTAATTTGTTCCTATAAAAGGGTGTATTAAAACCTTTTTACCTTTCATATTGTCATTCCAATATTTTTGGAAGATTGACCTCCCTCTACTCTGCTCATAAAGATGCTTTTCTCTTCTTATGGCCTCATCCAAATTCCTGTGGTTATCATAGTGTATCTTGCCACTGAAGAAGGATGGTAACCTGCTTAGAAATATTTGTATTTTTAAATTCTCATCCTTTATGAATCCAACATACTTCAACAACTCAAAGAATTTCTTCTCATATTCATCCATTGTCATGCTTCCCAACTTGAGTTCAAAGAACGATTTCACATTCCTTTCATAGTAATTTTCTGAAAAATATTTATTCTGGAAATATCCTTTGAAATGCCTCCATGAGACCTTCTTCTCATCAAGGTGCTTTGCTTGCTTAAGTTGATACCACCACATGGATGTCTTTCCTTGCAAGTGGTAGGTTGCAATTCTTGTTTCTACCCTTGAGGGGTATTCATGTAGGTGGAAATATTTCTTCATTTCCAACATCCATGCTTCAACATATTCTCCCTTCCTATGCTCACCATTAAAAGTTAGTGGATTGATTTTCCTAAGTTCACCTTGTAAAATGTCTGACTCAATCCTTCTCCTCTACCTCCTAACATGAAACACACTTGGGTTTCTTTCTATCCTTGAACTTGCATGATCTCTCTGTTAGCGTCAGAAGTCACTCCTGGATTGCTTACAGGAGCAGAGCCTGACACCCATCAGTTTAATGTCACGATTTGTTTGAAATGGGTGATCAAATGGAAGCAAACTCGGAACAGTCGTCTCAATTCAGAAACTAGGCCAGGCATGCATGAACGAGTGAGGTCTTGATAAACTTCAAACAGTGAGTTGCAATAAAGGGTGAGTAGGGGGAAGACTTCATGAGGAGGGCGCAAGGGTCTTTTGTAGGCATCAAGCTTCTAACAGACTATGAGAGAAAGCATCTGACAACAAGATCTTCTTGCTTCCAAATGCAGGAAACCAGAGAAAACAACAATGCAACAAAAAATCATTTATCATAACATAATTGTGTTAATCCATGCAAAGCATTCGATCATGAACTCTCCAGCAAAAGATGAAACATAGATGGAAAAGGAAAACTATCTGTCATAAACCAAGAAGTCTCAAACACTGATACATAACCCAGAAAGCTAGAATGTTTACTGAAACTTTACAGTCGGGAGCTTAGCTCTACCATCGATAGATACAAAAATGGCGAAAATGCCTTCATATACTCAAAACAACAACAACAACGGAACCGAGACATTGCATTGAAAGCTTTGCATCTTCATGGCTTCTGACAGTCAACCTCTGAAAGATCGTGCAACTTATGTCAGATGCAATCTAACTCTTTGACAATTCCAACAGCAAATCGACGTGCCTTAAATTCATGGCCGTGCTTTCCCATTAAGGTGGAGGCGATGTCTAACCACCACCAACTGCTTCAATAACTGCAACATCGGGATTGAGGATGGCTCGGCCAACTCGACACCTTTTGGACATGGAGGGCCTCCCATGCAGCCACCTGGAATAAGCGACTGGCTCAAAGAGTACGCGGGGAGGACAGCGCGGAAGGTGAGGCAAGGGAATGGAGTGATGGGGCCAGAACAACGGGGAGTGGAGCAAGAAGCGATGAGGGAACGAGAGAGGTTACAGGGGAGCAGATGTGATGGACACACTTTGATGGGAGGCTGACGTGGAGGGAAGGAGACGCGTGGCAGATGGTGTGTGGATGATGAGAAGGAAGGAAGACCACGTGGACCATAGAGGGGAGGTATATGGATGACACATGGCAGCAGGAGAAAGGCGGTTGGAAGGTGACATGATGGGAGAAGGGTCCACGCACGCTTAAACAAAGAGCAGCTGAGGATGATGTGGATTGCGCGAGCGTCGTTGATCCGGGCGCTAAGATCTCAGTCGTCGGAAAGTTGCGAGCCCGATTCCGGACCCCCCCCCCCCCCCCCCTNCATCGCCGTTGATCCGGGTGCGCTGATCTGGGTCGTCGAAGAGGTGCGCCCCGGATTTCGGACCCCCCCCCCCCCTCCGCTTAAAGGTAGAAAGGCGGGGGGGGTCCAGAATCACACCTGCGTCGTTGATCCGGGCACCGTGATCCTAGCCGTCCAGACTTGCTTTTCATTTAATCATGGGCGCATTAGCGCCCGAACTTAGGACAAGTGAGTTTTTAACCCATTCCTTTGCATTCTAACCCCCTTACAAGAAATATCTCTAACATCTAGCTCCATGGGGGATAGAGTTGTCCCTGTGATGCTCTAAGAACTCTTTTGAAGATTCAGTGCCTTTGCTGTTGGGCTATGGAGTCATTTATTAGTCTGAAAAACAAAAACAGAAACAATATGTACAAAACGAAACAAAAAGAGCAAATTGTGGCTCACAAAAAACACTTTTTCAAGAAATGCCCATTCACTGGGCCATTAAAAACTTCTTCGCCTTCCAGATCCTGCAACATGTAAGTGTTGTTTGAACATGCTTCAAGGATCCTGAAAGGCCCCATCCAGAGGGCGTCAAATTTACTATGTTTTCCCTTGTCTTGCCTGGGTGCATCCCACTTGAATACAAGGTCACCCTGCTTGAATTCTTTCTTTTTGCTCTTCCTGTCAAAAGCCTGCTTGATCTTCTGCTGGTGATTGTAGGCCCTGTCTATGACCTATTCTCTGATCTGCTGCACTTCCACCATCTGGTGAATTCTTCTGATCACATGGTTAGGCTC
>ML855369.1:0-12453 GCA_009831015.1 Picea engelmannii | reverse complement strand
TGTCTCCCTTGCTCAATTCATTTAGCTGTCCATCCATGAGAGACTCTTCATAAGCAGTCTGAGTGAGATGAGGGAAAGGAGGAACGTCTTCTAAGCAGTGGATTTTAGGCTCGGGCTCGTCTGTTTCCCCTTCTTCTTCATCAACCACAAAATTGTTCTGGAAGGGAGCCTGAACTCTTTGGTCGTCTCTATCTCTTCCCTTCTCTTTGTGCATAGTCGGGGGGGAAATATTATTTGGCCTTCTGAAACCCCCTTTATTTTTGGTTTTCTGAGGGTCCTTATACATTTTCTTCCTTTCCACCTTTAATCTTTGCACCTCTTCTTTAAGGAGGTTCATAACTCGGGTCAGCTCATTTACTTGAGGGTGGGGCAGTGATGGGTCGGAAGTTGAGGCTTCCGATTTTTCCTTTCTTCTGTCTGTGTCGGCCTGGCTTCTCAGTCTGTCAGCTGCCAATATGTTGGATTCCACTTCTATAGCTGCATCTTGCATCTGAGCTAAAGAGGTGGCTCTTCTTTCTCTTAACACGAGACAAAAATCAGGGTCAAATGCACCAGCATAGGAAATTTGAGCAGAGGCCTCTGAGGGTTTAATCTCTGCAGGAATCTTGTTGTACATCTTATTAAATATTTTGGAGAAGTTTGAGACAGACTCTCCTTCCATCTTCTTCAGAGACCCAAACTCTGTCATGTAATACATATAATCTTTCCTGTCTCTCCACTGTCTCAGGAAGACACTATCCAGAGCCTCAATTCCAGCGATAGATCCGGGGGCTAGTCCTCTAAACCATTTCCTGACCTCACCCTCCAGGCTCTAGACAAAGACTCTCATCCAGACATCTTCATTTTCAATGTTTAGGTTGTCTGCATAACTGTAAAAAGAAGCCAAGTGCTCCTCAGCAGTTATGTCTCCCTCCCCACTGAACTTGGGCATGTACTTCAAATAATCTCCAGCAGGGAGAGGATTCATAGGATGTGGTAGGATTAAAGGGGCATATCTAGCAGCAACTATGGAATCCATTCTATTTAGAGGGGGATTAGCACTAGCCATAGGGATATTGGGTAGAGGAGAACTCGGAGGAGAAGGAGTACGGACGGGAGATGTCGGAACATAGGTTCTTGGTGGAGACAACGGAGAAAACAGAGAGAGAGCTAAGGGAGACGAGTGTGCAGATGCTTCTCTCTGTGCAGTAGTAGAAACAAAAGGAGGAGTGGTGAAACCTTCAGAAGCTTGAGGTCTGTGATGAGGCACGACCTCTAGGGAGGGGGGAGTGACAAGGATCTCTCTTTCTGATACCAAACCAGGAGGAGAAAACTCAGCAGGAACACTCCCGAAATTTAGAAAACGGGAAACCTCAGAGGAAGGACGACTAGGAAGCTGAGAATAAGAAAATGGAGTTCTCACAGAAGGGGAAGGTGCATTACCTGTTTCAGCAATGGAAACTTCTTTTGCAGAGCTCTTTCCCTTTCTATGCACCGCTTCCGCGTCGGCTTCTGGTGTAGCTAAAGGCAAGTGTGGATTAGACCTTGTGTGTCTGCCTCTCGAAGCCACAGTTGATAGAGCGGGTCCTTCCCAGGGGATTCGTTGCAATGGAGTCGCCAGGTGCACAGTAGCAATCTTCAAGTTCTGATATCTGATGCACCTTCAGAATTAGTTGATCTTTGTCGTTCAATCCCGGGGAAAATGTTCAACTTCGTCCCCGGCAACGGCGCTAGAAATGTTAGCGTCAGAAGTCACTCCTGGATTTCTTGTAGGAGCAGAGCCTGACACCCATCAGTTTAATGTCACGATTTGTTTGAAAGGGGTGATCAAATGGAAGAAAACTCGGAACAATCGTCTCAATTCAGAAACTAGGCCAGGCATGCATGAACGAGTGAGGTCTTGATAAACTTCAAACAATGAGTTGCAATAAAGGGTGAGTAGGGGGAAGACTTCATGAGGAGGGCGCAAGGGTCTGTTGTAGGCATCAAGATTCTAACAGACTGTGAGAGCAGGCATCTGAAAACAAGATCTTCTTGCTTCCAAATGTAGGAAACCAGAGAAAACAACAATGCAATAACAAATCATTTATCATAACATAACTGTGTTAATCCATGCGAAGCATTCGATCATGAACTCTCCAGCAAAAGATGAAACATAGATTGAAAAGGAAAATTGTCTGTCATAAACCAAGAAGTCTCAAACACTGATACATAACCCATAAAGCTAGAATGTTTACTGAAACTTTACATTCGGGAGCTTAGCTCTACCATCGATAGATACAAAAATGGTGAAAACGCCTTCATATACTCAAAACAACAACAACAACAGCGGAACCGAGACATTGCATTGAAAGCTTTGCATCTGCATGGCTTCTGACAGTCAACCTCTAAAAGATCATGCAACTTATGTCAGACGCAATCTAACTCTTTGACAGTTCCAACGGTGAATCAACGTGCCTTAAATTCATGGCCGTGCTTTCCCATTAAGGTGGAGGCGATGTCTAAACACCACCAACCGCTTCAATAACTGCAACATCGGGATTGAGGATGGCTCGGCCAACTCGACACCTTCTGGACGTGGAGGGCCTCCCATGCAGCCACCTGGAATAACCGACTGGCTCAAAGAGTACGCGGGGAGGACAGCGCGGAAAGTGAGGCAAGGGAATGGAGTGATGGGGCCAGAACAGCGGGGAGTGGAGCAAGAAGCGATGAGGGAACGAGAGAGGTTACAGGGGAGCAGATGTGATGGACACACTTTGATGGGAGGCTGACGTGGAGGGAAGGAGACACGTGGCATATGGTGTGTGGATGATGAGAAGGAAGGAAGACCACGTGGACCATAGAGGGGAGGTAGATGGATGACACATGGCAGCAGGAGAAAGGCAGTTGGAAGGTGACATGACGAGAGAAGGGTCCACGCACGCTTAAACACAAAGCAACTGAGGATGATGTGGATTGCGCGAGCGCCGTTGATCCGGGCGCTAAGATCTCAGCCGTCGAAAAGATGCGAGCCCGATTCTGGACCCCCTCCCTCCGCTTAAAGGTAGAAAGGCAGGGGGGTCTGGAATTGCCTTCATCGTCGTTGAACCGGGCATGCTGATCTGGGTCGTCGAAGAGGTGCGCCTCGGATTCCGGACCCCCCCCCTTCGCTTAAAGGTAGAAAGGTGGGGGGGGGTCCGGAATCACACCTGCGCCGTTGATCTGGGAGCCGTGATCCTAGCCTTCCATACTTGATTTTCATTTAATCATGGGCGCATTAGCGCCCGAACTTAGGACAAGTGGGTTTTTAACCCATTCCTTTGCATTCTAACCCCCTTACAAGAAATATCTCTAACACTCTCCTAGTGGATTTTCTTAGATAATTATGGCACCTTCTCATGCTTCTTGATTTCATATCATTCACATGATCATCCCTTCTTCTATGGAATCTAGATGTTTCCACTTGTCTAGCCCTAGATGCTTGCTTTGAACCAAAATCTCTATTGACTTGCCTCTGCAGCATATTCAACTCTGTAGTATATGTTCCTGAGCTTTCATGATATTCTCATTATCATCCCTATATATAGAGAGTTCTATTTTCAAGATTCTCATGGTCACAATCCATCCTCCATGTTCCTCCCTACCTCTTTTGTAATGTCCCCCGACTTAACTAGGGAACATTACTTGCGGAAAAACACATAAATTTGAAATTTTCTTTTGCTAATTAATTCTTGTAGCATACCAACTATGAATTGAACAGATATTTAAATAAAAATATAATACCCATAACTAAATGTGTTTATAGAATTCTAAAATAACATAATGCATCCATAAAAACATCTACAATAACACATAAAAACCATTTTCATGTACAGGGTAAAATACAACCATAAATTCATAAGATAACTCAGAAAAATAGATACTAACTTATCTTTTTAAATCGTTTGTGCAACTAGTTTCTTGGGAAGGAAATTTCATCCAACCATAGACTTGTTGTTCCAAATATCATTAGAAAGCTACCCTCGAAATGGGGCTAGGAATCCACAAGAAAAGGGTGCCTCTAATAGTCCACTCACATCTCTAGATTCACAACCCACTAGTATCCTCCTATAGCTATCCTGAATTTCCTCCAATTCTCTTCCTCTTGACCTACCCAAAACAAGGAATGTACCCATTCCCTACTCTCGGTCCCTCGTTCATCCCATTCATTTATCAGAGTCACTATGGAACATGAATTCAGGAATCTCTTTGTTGGGATATCAAGGGCACTCACTTCCAAGAAAACTACCAGCAACCAACGACAAACACTTGTTGTTATAGTGCAACTCACTCAGGAGTTCACTCTTCATGAATGATAACCTAGCTCTGCAATATTTAGATCCATAATGCTTTGAAAGCTCTCTAGCATTCTCCAAAATTTTCCCAGCCTCCTTGGTTTAGCTCCAAACCTCGGTTTACTTGCTCTCCCCTTGTTGTTCATGCCAAACTCCTTATGTAAAATGGCCTATTCTCCCCAATACAGATTTCCTCTATTTTCCCAAGATAGTTGAATTCTCACTTTTCCCAATGTTTATTGTACAACATCCCCATGCTTCCAATAACTATGGATGTCACTTCTACACCCACCTCTGACAAGTATTTAATGATTGTGATCTCAAACACTCAAATAGAAAATACAAGTTATCCCCAATGGTAATAAAATTCAGAAATATGGGTTGAATTAATACCCACAATTAATTTCCTCCTTGGATCCCTTTTAGAAACTCTTATACATACCTTCTCTTGTGGATAAATCATCCCCCATCTTTTTCCATATTCTCATCAACTAAATTCACATTATTTCTATTAAAAATCAGAAAACACATTTTGCATATTACATCGCTTGGCCCTAGCCATATTCATATCTACATTATGCATAAATAAAAATTAGGATTATAGTGGGGATGTAGCGGGGATGTTACATTCCCCCTCCCATACATTTGTGTGCCATCCTTGGTACACACTATGCATATATACATATACAATTTACATCAAAATACTTTAAGAAATAAAATTCTGCAATTTAACAACTCAAGCAGTAGTTCCAACCAAAATCTTATATTCCTATGAACCTATGGACCCAAGGAATGCACCATTTGTTCATCAGGGATAAGCCAATGAATATGACATTCTTTTATTAGGGATCCCAACGCAGTTTCCTAGGACTGTAAGATGTGGTTCTAGAAATCTAACTATCCAAAATGGAGTCTTTCATTTTTTTTCCTTTCATTTCCCTCAAAATTGACAAAACTTTGCAGGTATTTCTCCCACATAGTTTCTTCATGCTTCCATGTTGCATATTCTAGACTGTAACAGGTCCATTGAACCCTTTCCATCCCTTGCAATTGTTCCTGAGTACTTTGAATTTCTGATCCATGATACGTACTGGTTTCGCCCGGAAATCCCCTTCATTTCCACCTAGATCATAGTCCAATCAATTATGTGGTTAAGGTCAGGCATATATTTCTTTAATAATGACACATGAAAAACACGATGCACTCTCATTTATGCAGGAAATGCTAACATGTATGAAATTGGCCCTATCTTCTCTAGTATTTCAAAAGTCCCACAATATCTTGTTGCCCACTTTAGGTAGCGACCCAATCTTATCGAACTTCTCTTCACTTTCACTTTGACAAAAAACATGTTCACCCACTTTAAAATCTCTAAAAACTATGTTCCTATTTTCATAACTTTTATTCATGTTCTGGGCAACCTCTAAATTTTGCCTGGTCTTCACCATTTGCTCTTACATTTCCTTTAATAATTTTGGCCCAATGACAAATATGTCCATTGGGTTATCCCAACTCACTCATGTGTTACATTTCCTACCATATAAAGCTTCAAATGGACTCATTTTTTTATGAGTCTTGATACCCATTATTGTAAGAAAACTCCACTAAGTGGATGTAGTCTTCCCTCTTTGATGGTTGATCCATCACATACATTTTAAGAATGTCTTCAAGGATTCTCTTAGTCCTCTCTATTTTCCCATCAGACTTTGGGTGATAAGTTGTGCTGAGATTTAAATTTGTACCAAATCCTTTGAACAAACCTTTCCAAAAATTATATGTAAATTTTGGATCCCTGTCTGAAACAATTGCCTTAGGCAGTCCATGTAGCCTGGCAACTTCCTTCATGTAAATTTCTACAATATTTACTTCCTTGTGTGTTGTCTTCACAGGAATAAAGTGTGTTCTTTTTGTTAATTTATCCAACACTACCATGATAGAATCATGATGCTTCATTGTTCTGGGAAGATTTGTAATGAAATCAATTGTAACCACTTCTTATTTACACTCAGGAATGAGAAATGGTTGTAGCAGCCCCGCTCGATATTTATGTATTGTTTTTACCTTTTGACATTCTAGGCACCTGGATATGTAATTAGCCACTTCCTTCTTCATTCCCAAACAAAAGTATTGGTTTCTTACAAATGCAATTGTCTTATGATATCCTAGGTGCCCAACATACGACACATTGTGCATTTCCCTCAACATTGTATTTTTCAGCTCTCTTAAATTTGAAACATATATTTTTCCTTTGTACATGAGGATTCCATCCTCTTTCAACTCATAACAATTATTGTTTTGCTATAAATTATCTTATTGTAATATTTCTTTTATTTTTACATATTGTTGGATTGAGTTTCCAGCCTCTGAAATTATATCTTTTAAATTTGTGTTAAACATACTGATGGTTGAAACATGTGTTTCATGAGATTTTATGTTAAGTGCATCAACCACTTGATTTTCCTTCCCTCTTATATTCTTAATTTCAAAATCATATTCACTTAGAAATTTGAGTCATCTAGTTTTCATATCATTTAATGTTGGTTGTCCAAACAAATGTTTCATACCACAGTGGTATGTCCTTAGCTCAAATATTCTTCCCATGAGGTAATGTATCCACATTTGTATTGCATGGACAATTGTTTCCAACTCCAAGTCATCTGTAGCATAATTCCTTTCATGCTCCTTTAATTTTCTATACTCATAGCATGCTACATGCATTTTTTGAGTGAGGACTCCATCGATCCCTTCCTTGCATGCATCAATCCAGACTACAAAATCTTCATTTAGATCAACAATCTTTAATATTGGATCACTTGTCAAAACATCTTTCAACTATTGAAAATTTTCTTCATATTTTGGATTCCATTCAAATTTCACTCCCTTCTTTTGAAAAGTGATTGGGATTGAAATCTTTGAAAATGTCTTTATGAATCTTTGGTAATAACCAACTCGACCCATAAAAGATATAACCTCTATGACATTTCTTAGATACAACCATCCTATAATGGTCTCTATATTCTCGAGGTCAATTGTTATCCCCTCTATTGAAATAATATTCCCAAATTAGTGAATCTTATTTTGATAAAAGATGCACTTATTTAGCTTGGAATACTAGTTATTCTCTCTTGCAACACCATTCTTAAATGATGCTCATTCTCTATTTTTTTCTTGGAGTAAACTAGAATATCATCCAAGAAAACAATTAAAAACTTGTCCAAGTACTCCCAGAACACTCTATTCATCAGGAACATGAAAACAATTGGGTCATTTGATATCCCAAATAGAACTATTGTAAACTCATAATGCCCATATCTTGTCCTAAATGTTGTCTTGTTGATGTCTTCTTCCTTTATCTTCACTTGATGATATCTTAATCTCAAGTTAATCTTGGAAAATATCCTTGCACCTTTCAGTTGATCAAAGAGATCGTCAATCCTTGGAAAATGATATTTTTTTTATTTATGGTGACCTTATTAAGCTGCCTAAAATCAATACACAACCTTAAGGTTCCATCCTTCTTATTTACAAAAAGATTTGGGGATCCCCACAATGACACACTTGGGCATATATACCCCTTCTTTAATAATTCTTCAAGTTACATTTGCAACTCCTTCAATTCTGGTGTGCTCATTCTATAAGATGTCTTGGACACTGGGGTAGCTCGTGGCACCAAGTCAATAGAGAAACCAATGTCTCTCTTTGGCATAAATACTGGTATTTCCCCAAAAACATCTTCAAAATATTTCAATACTTGCCACTTTATCTTTGGTTGAATCTTCCATACGGGCTGCAAAAATTTGACATCCTTTCTTGAAATATTTTTTTACTGCATGGTTGATATTTCTCTAACAACTACAACCCTTGGAATGTCTTGAATATTTCCTTCTTCCCTTCCTCATCAAGAAAAATTATTGTCTTGTTATAATAGTCTAGGACAACATGGTGTTTCTCCAACCAATCCATGCCAATTAGACAATCATATGAACCCAATGGTATGATGTTCACATCTACCTTTGTGTTGAGTCCATTCATGTCTATTGGACAATATTTAACCAATTCATTGATATTTCTCTTAACCTCTGTGGCTAGCTGAACTAACCAATATTTCTTATGTTTACTCCTTTGCAAATGAAATCTTTCAACGATGTTAATTTTATGCAACTATGACTAGCTCCAGAATCAATTAAAATTTCTATGGGTTGGTTAAAGATCTTACCTTCCACTTCAATCATGGGGGATTGATAATCTACTTTCTTGTTGTCCAAGGATGCACAAATACTTGGCATGTTTCCTCCCATGTATTTAATTGTTTCAGCCTCTTGAATGTTGTGAACAATCTTTTTTTTTCACCTTTGTGAGGGAATTCCCTATTTAAGTGATTTCCCTCACATCCCCAACATTGTATAGGTTGTTTCTTTGTCCTTTTCCCAAAACAATATGTTGTATCTTTCTCATTTTGTGTTTATTGTCCTTGTTGATTTTTTTGGGAGTTGTTCTTGAAAAAGGGTGGTTTAAATCCTTTTTGCCTTTTATCCTTCTTACCCTTCATCTTGTCAATCCAAGTCTTTTGGAAGACTAGCCTCCTTGCTCATTTTGTGTTTATTGTCCTTGTTGATTTTATTGGGAGTTGTTCTTGAAAAAGGGTGGTTTAAATGTTTTTTTCCTTTTCTCCTTCTTACCCTTCATCTTGTCATTCCAAGTATTTTGGAAGACTGGCCTCCCTCTACTCTACTCATAAAGATTCATTTCTCTCCTTATGGTATTCTCCAAAGTATTGGGGTTATCATATTGTATCTTTTCATTGTATAAAGAGAGTGGGTCACTTTAAAACCTTTGGATTTTTACCTTTTCATCCTTTATGAAGCCCACATACTTCAACAACTCAAAGATCATCTTCTCATACTCATCCATTGTCATGTTTTCCAATTTGAGTTCAAATAAATATTTCATATTTATTTCATAATAATTCTTAGATAAGTATTTCTCTTGGAAATATCCTTTGAATTGTTTCCATGAGACCTTCCCCTCATCAAGGTGTTTTTCTTGCTTAAGCTTATCCCACCACATTGTTGTATTTCCTTGCAAGTGGTAGGCTGCAATTTTTGTTTGTACTCTGGAGGGATAATCATGCAGCTGGAAATATTTATTCATTTCCAACATCCAAGCCTCAACCCATTCTCCCTTCCTATTCTCAACATTGAAGATATTTGGCTTGATTTTCTCAAGTTCACCTTGCAATGTCTCCCTCGAGCCTTCTCCTTTGTCTCCTCACAGGCGACACATTTGGGATACTTTTTGGCCCTGGACTTACATGAGCTCTCCTAGTGGATTTCTCTAGGGAATGATGGTGCCTTCTCATTCTCCTTGATTTTCTTCCATTCCCATTCTCATCCTTTTTGTTATGGGATCTAGATGATGTCACATGTCTAACACTAGCTGCTTTCTTTATGTCATAGTCTTTATTGGATTTCTTCTGCAACATGTTCAATCTCTGAAGTATCTCTTCCTGAGCCTTCATAATCTTATCATTATCTGCCCTATAAATTTGCACTTATCTTTGCATGCTTCTTATTGTTACAGGCTCTTTCCTCTCTCTTATTCCATTAGATTTTGTATCAGCGTTTCCCATGCTAACATGTAGCCCTTTAAATTCCTCTCCATGACTGTATGACCCTTGGGAATATTCCATGGCTGTGGTTCTTATATAGGAACAAAAATTCATTTCTATACCTCTAAAGTCTACAAGAAAATGTGCATGCAAAAAAAAAATTGTTAGACAAAAATATATACATACACAATTATGGAAAACAATACACAAGTTTTTTTTTTCTTCTCTTTAATGCCACCGATCATCTTCCTTTGCATTGATTGTAACGTATGTCACACAAATCAATTGTATGGGTTGATCGTTGGATTCTCCTCTATAATATCTCTCCAATGATTTCTTTCTTTTTCAATTCTAAGTTCTGAGAAAAAAGTTATGGTTGTCAGAATATTGCTAGTTTGTCCCTTTTATACAATTTTCATTCTGGTACAAATATTCTCAGACACCAACTTCTTCCACTTGTAGAAGTAGCTCTATCATGAACTAGGGAAAATTTTATATGAGTCATAGATAATAATTATGACATGGAAATAAAAAAAAACTCTCCAACTATTGTTCTAATGCTTTATTAAAAAACTAAAACAAACTGGAAAAGACAACTTTGTCCTTTTTTACCCCTTTTCTTGGACTTAAATTTTTAGCCAAACAACCTATCTCCCAAACAGTGCACTTATGGAAAATTTTCACTCAACCAAAATTGTCTAGCTTGATGATTCTACAAAAAGTCGAGTAAATAATGTTTTTCAAATTTTCCATCTAGGGACCCTTTTCTTCCTCTAAAAGTCCCAAAAATTCCCAAAACGTGGCCTAGAAGAGTGGATTTTTCCTCGTTTCAACATCCACATTCCAAACCCCTTTGGATTTATTCAATTCCTTCATGCGTTATTTTCATGCCTGTTTTCTACACTCTCTCCAATAGTTTCAATTTGATCTAGTCCTCTTCTAATAATTTGGACCCAGATATTTAAAAACCACTAATTTTCATTTTATGACAAATCTAAGCACAAATGGGCAATGGCCCTGTTTGGAACTTATTTATCCCTACTCACTGTGAAAAAATCCCATAGGTTTCATCCCATTCTGAGTTAATATGCTCTTGTTATGTCCAAAATAATATTTTGGCTCCAAACTTTGTTTTTTTGTTTTTAATATTGTGGAACATTTTTTCCTATGTGGCATCCTTTTTGTCGTGGTTGTTGATGTGAGATCCTTGGTTATGTGGAACCTTGACATGATGTTAGTTCACCCTTCTATCCTACTTCGCTATCCTTCTCGTCTTTCTCTTCACTAACCTTAAAAATTATTAAAATATGATATTTTATGGTCCCCACCTGCTCAGCTAACACACATCTGACCTCAAATGGGACAAGGGTCCCACCATGTATGATAGACTCCATGTGGCTCCCCTTCATTGGCCACAGGTATGGGCAGGTCCCATCCCACACCTTTACCTTGGCATGTGCAAACTTGCACGGCTCCCAAATCTTACAGAGGATATTGTGCGAGATCAACGGCTGAAAGGCCATGACGCATCCCAAAAGCGCACAGGGGTTAAAATCATGTTCGGGTGCGAAAATGGTTTTCATCATGCTACATGGAACAATCCTAATGGTGTCGCATGGTTCAAGGTCTCGGGCCCAAAATTGCTTGCTTTCCATGCGACAATGATTTATGGTTAACACCGCATCATGAATCTCCCATGTCACTTGCCACCATTCTACCAACTACCACCATGGTATTCTGCTTCACCTCTACTACGTCACTGCCACATGACCTCCACGTTATGTTGATTTCATGTACAATAAAATACCCAAATTTTCCAAAAATGCATAATTCCAATTTTGTTTTACCAAGACCACCATGGAATCTAAAAATAAGTTTTATAATTGATAATTTAGTCCTGTTTCTTATCAAATCGACCATTTCACCCAAATTTCTACACTATTATGTCGAATTCTCAACCAAATTTGCTGTAGAAATTGGAATTTTTTCCCAATTTTGTTGTAGAAATTGGGGATTTTTTCCCAATTTTGCAGAAGAAATTGGGGTTTTTTCCCAATTTCACCCAATTCTTCATGTATACACTATAATTTGAATAATTCTAACAATTACAAGCCCAACACATGTGTATTTAAAGATTAAAATTTGGTATTTTAACCCTTGAACTTGCATTTACCGAAATTACAAAGAATCTCCTCACTCTTTTTTTGGAAAAATATGACAACCACATTGTAGACATTCTTTGATATTTAACTATGCTATTTTAGCTTCTTCTTGTTGATTCTGGACCATATAGCCTCAATGTTTAAATCTATCTCTCTAATACCATTATGTAGCATCCCCTATCTTAACCAGAGAACATTACTTGCAAAAAAACACATAAATTCAAAATTTTATTTTGCTAATTAATTCATCTAGCTTACTAGCTACGAATTGAACACATACTTAACTAAAAATATAATACCCATAACTAAATGTGTCTATAGCATTCTAGAATACATAATTCAGCCATAAAAACATCTGCAATAACACATAAAAACCATTCTCATGTGCAGG
>ML855368.1:10893-28339 GCA_009831015.1 Picea engelmannii | reverse complement strand
TAGTCCTTGGGAGATGGTGGTCCAACGTCATCATGAGGTACATTAGCCCTTGTTTCATATGAAGTGTCATACTTAATGTATTAGGCATGTGAATGAGGATCATTGGTTGAAGTTGGATAATGAATCATAAGCTCAAGAAGTTATGCTTGTTGCCTTGTTTCATCTTGGTGGCCATCATTTGTACTCTAGTCCCGTGTTGTCACCCATGAGGAACAAGGGTATTCCTGGGAGGCTCTAACAAGGATAACGTTCCGTTACCCCCCCATACTTAACACTTACCATCTTGGGGCCTGTCGCAGTGTACTAAACTTCAGTAATGGGTCATGGTTCATTCTCTCATGAGAAGAAGGGCTAGAATGTCGAGGTTGATGCAATTGCTATAAAAATTGATAATGGCCAACTACAAAAGCCAAAGGCTAGCTTGAGCTCTACCCCTTCTAATGGTAATCACCCCTTGTCTTGATGCATTGAATGCACATCTATAACAAGACTTTATCCCAGTAAAAATGAAACAATAAGGCTTGAAACTTGTAAAGGGGACTTGCAAAGTAATAAATGGGTGTCAAAAGGCAAGAAAAGGGGTTTGGAAAACAAAAAGTACTGAGGAAAGGGTACCTCAAGCAACAAGCGCTCCCTCTACAAAGGAGCTCATAGATATGGACCAAATGATTCCATAAGCCATGAAGTAAGTCCAACACGTTTCACTATCACACTTACTCTTGAAGGTTTTCTTTTCTTTCCTGCATTTCCTAGGACATATACCTCTACTTGGGTATTTTCTTTTTTTGCATTTGTTGGCACACCTAATAAGGTTTTTTGATGGTCCTCCCATACTTAAACTTGCCAAATTGTATAAAGTCTTGAGCTAATGTGAAGTTTGAAGGGGATACTCGATGTGAATTATTGATGTGGCTTCTATGTTAAGTAACAACTTTCTTTATATGATTTAAGGACTCTTGTACCTTGTGAACATTGGTCTTGCTTGATTCCATAACTTTGATTGATTTGGATGCACCTGACATGGTCTTTTGAAGGACATCCCATGCTTTCACCTAGGACGTTGTGCATCCATTGTAGGATATGGCATGTGTGATGAAGAGTGTTGAGTCACTTGATGGCTTGAAACACTCAGATAAAGGCTCTCACATCTTCTGGACCTTGGACAATGGATGGCTGGGATTTCATTTTCACAAATACGGTCGTGATGACACATAGATGGGTAGGAAGCCCACACCTTGGACAGTGCACTCACACCTTATTCAACACTTGATGGAGGACGTTGCACCTGATTATGCTTGACACCACTCAGAGAGGTGATGCAAGATCATCCCACTCGGATGCTTGCCTTCCTCACCCTAGATGTTGGGCTTTGATGATGACGTCATGTACTAGGGTTTGTCGATGATGACCAGGATTGTTGTCTATTAGACACCATTTGATGGCTTTGAGCACTTGATGAGGATCTTCCACCTTGCTTGCACCATTTGACAATGACACATGGCCTTGGGAGGCCCTCTTCACTCTTTGGAAGCTTGATGTCACCACACGTGTGGCATTATTATGGTGTATTTTGCATGTATTATCATTTTAGAGGCTATTTGAGGGGTCGACCCCACCTTGTATCATGGATTATTGTCATTTTACTCATTATTGTGGACAAATAGCGCTTGGTTACCTCATATTAATAGAGGGAGCACTCAATTCATTTTATCATCACTCTCACAAGTCACACTTGTGAGAAATACCACTACTTGTCTCTTCTCTCTCTTTTTTCGCTAGGAGTACTTGTGCACACCTTTTGAAGGAAAGTTATGTTGGATGCTTTTCTCTTGTTGATGGATGAATGGTGAATTAGGGTTTCCTCATGCATAGCACTTGGTGTCGTGTATTTTTGGTGGATTTCCTTATGCTTTGTGTGGTGTTTTTTTGGTGGATGCTCTTCTAGATGGTTGATTGTTGCATGTTACCTTGTATGCTTGAAACCCTAAGAGGGATTAAGATTGTTTATCCCCCTCCCTACTTTCATTTATCATTAATTGTTGAAGCATCTAAGACATTATTCTAGGGCTTAAAAGTGTTTATACCCTAGGGTTTTTGTCTTAGCTAGTTCAAGTCCTAGGGATTAAGAGGGTTTATCTCCCTAGGGTTTGACCTAGTTCAATTGAATCCTTGTTGCTAAAAGTTAGAGAAGAAATCGACACCTAGGGTTTATGAGGGTATATGCCCTAGGTTTTGTTTTCTATAAGTTTGGGTTAGGGTTTATGATGCAGGCACATAAACCCCCCTAATCAAAGTTGAAATCTTGAACCTTCCAGAAGAAGGCAGTGTGGCTGAGGAAAAATTTCCTCGATATTTATGTAAACAATAGGGTTTGCTAACTGGTTGTTATGATATTCCTAGTTTGAGGGATGGTTAGCGATATTGTGAGCATAGATCAGATATGGAGTGATCCGATCCTCTTATTATTCTTGTTTAAAATGTAAGCCTTCGGGCGTTGATAAGGGGAGGCCAAAAAAAATATAAATCCAGTCGAGAGGGCGACCTGGGTTTAAGATAGAAGCCATAGTATGTAATCGAGCTCTATATTAATTGAATAGCATATTCTGTGAATCCTCGTGATTTCTGAAATTTCTTGTATCTCTGTGTGTAAAACTATGTGTACGAATCCTGTTGAGTCCATGAGTCTAATGTGTGTGCGTGTGGAGAGTGAGGCCCAGAGAGGCCATGAACGAGAATTGCAGGTTTGTCGCGTATCGAAGCAAAGGCTTGTTGCAGGTCGAAAGTCGTGAGGAAACGTTGTGTTCCAGTAAAGAGGGAGATCTATCGTCGATCATAGAATGGATCGACTGTGATCCATTGTGAAACGTTATCGTGCAAGGACGATCTAGTCGTCCACTTATGCAGATCCACAAACACTGTTAAAGATTGGACGGGGGAAAACCCTTTAGAAACAAGTGTTTGTGTTGAGGCTTGATAGGTCAAATCCGAGAGACCTAGTGGCCCCGAGGTTTGGTAGTTTGGTGGCCAACCAGATCGGAACTAAAATTGTTAAAGAAGTAGATTTGAGACCAGTGACTGATGGCTCGGTGCTCTGGTGGCCGATCACCCTGATACTCCGATATATCGGATCGGAATTGGCAAGGATTAGAGCTAGAGTCGGTGGTCCGGTGTCCCGAGAACCCGATGACCCCGACAAGCCGACAGGGCCGGTAGTCCAGTGGTCTACTAGATCGGAATTTTAAGCCCTGCGTAAAGTGTGGTTTTAAGATATCCGATATCCCGAGAGTCTGAAGGTGTCGAAACCTCGACAAGCCGACAAGTCATATCGGATCGGGACATCGACGAAGCATTGTATTAGTTATATGTTGTGGTGTGGAAAAGATGCTGATTTGGTAGCTGGCTAATGCTGGTTTTTAGCTGTCGGTTCTGGGCTTGAATTGGATAAGCGTTGGACGCTTAAAGTAATGATGGTCCATGAAGAAGACCCACGAGCAATGTGAACTGTTGATCATTGATCAATGGCAAGATCAACGATTCAGATAGAAGGTCATGAACGGGAAGAAGGCACGAAGATCGGTTGAGATTGAGATGGGTGCTCGAGGATGATGAAGCTCCTATGAACTTCATGGTTGTTGAAATGAGAAAGGGACTCCAAGTTAAATTAGGGCGTGAATACGAGGAGGAGATCAATTAAGTTTTATTGCTGCCATGGACACATACCAGTCCATTTAGTGGGTCCATAACCCACAAGTCCGAGGATCGAACTCAAGGAAAAGTCGATCTGAAGGACCCCAGAATTGGCCATCAGTCAGTTTATGATGGTATATTCCCTAGTTTAATCTTCACCTCTCTCATGCCTCTAGCAATTTTCATGGTGCTTGCCTTGACTCCATTTGCCCAAGAGAAGAGAAACGACACTAGTCTTGTTGATTGCAAGTGATGGTTGAAACCTTCGTTAATTAGAAACTCTCTCTCTTTCAAAACTCTCTCTTAATTTGGTTTTATGACAACATTGGCAAGCTAATTCTACTCCAATGCTTTGAGTAATTGCTGTCATAAATTGAATGCTACAACCATTAGGGTTGGTATATATTGTTGATATTTACTTAATATTGTGACAAAACTTGCTTAGAATTAGAATTATTGTTTGGCAATTGGATATTATTCTACTTGTTGAAGGCTAAATTCTAAGATATAATTGCTAATTTTTTGGGCTGATTTTCTTATAGTTGTTGCAAATTACTTATTGCTGATATAGACTGGTTTACTGCTGCAAATTTACAACAACAATTGGTTTTACTTGTTATCTAGTGTCTAAAGGTGATTGATAAACAATATAACTTGGTAATTGATTATTATATGCATTGGAATGTTTCTTGTCTCACACAGGTTAACCAATTTAACTTGTTCAAACTAATTCTTCCCTTCACTTTTCCTAGACCTAGCCTAACCTATTGAGTGACAAAGATAGAGGGGTTATAGACTTGCCTTAGCTTGCTATAGTATCCTTTGAGGTCACCAAGGAAGCCTCCCTTGTGTTGGACCGCTCTCCTTCACTTAAAGGAGGGAAGTATTTGCCTAGGTGATAATGACAAATACTTCTAGTTGCTACAGAAGATTGACATCTTGTGGAGGGCTTTGCACAAGTACAAATCCTATGATAATAGGGACCACTCAAACTCACCGAAAAGAAATGTTTACATAGTGGAGAATCTTATTTATGGTCGAATTTGTACAAAGGGCCCAACATGCTTCCATCATTATGGCCTCGTTTGATTCTCTAGATTGTGGAGCTCTTCATCTCAGTGTTTTAAAAACCGGCTAACCGGAACCGGAACCGATCGGTTTTTCTGGTTAGATGCCCGACCGGTTCGAACTGGTGGAGCATTTGGGTTTTGAAGCAACATTGATTCGTGAAGAGCAGCATTGAGGAGCTTATTGGGCAAGTGTTTTGGGCAGTTTGTGGTGGATTTGGCATCTCAACTAGGAGGCTATAGTTCATCTTCAAGGTTGGAGGAGTTGGATTAGACTCTAGAGGTATGTTGAAAATTTTCCACTCTTTTTTTTCCATCTTGAATCTTGATTGTTGAATGTTTGAAAGTTTGAAACTTAGTAAGACTCCAAGACAAGGTTCCTTTTTTCAAATTGCTTGCATTGTGCAAATTCCACCTTTGATTTAGCCTTTGAGTTTGCATTTACAAATTTACAATGGCCCCAAAACTAAATATGCCGCATGGGTTCATGTTGAGGTGATTGAATGTCTAATGTATTGCAAGTATTGTCAAAAATGCATCAAGGGGGCGGGGGGTGGCATTCATAGCCTGAAAGAACACTTGGCTGGTGTTAGAGGCCAAGTTAAATCATGTGAGGCACCATTAGATGTTATTGGGCCTATTAGAGAAGAGATGAAAAATGTACTTAATGACTACAAAGAAGAAAAGGCTAGGGAAAAAGCTATACAGGTTGAAATAGGGAGGAAGAGGGCTGTAGCACAAATGAGGGCATCCAACCCCACTTTTGATTATGAGGACTCTCCATCTATTCATTCTACCGGTGTTAGAAATAGAGATCCCTTTCATTATGTTCCTTCTCCCCTTGAAAGTGAAAATACCATGCATCTGCCTAAAAGTAAAAGGAGGAATACCATCCAAAGGTATTTCACACCTCCCCCCACTTTTGGCTCTGACAATGCCAATGTCTCTCTTCAACCCACTCAATTTCAGCCCACCTTAGATGACCATTGGAAGAAACAATATAGAGAGATTGCTTATGAGTACATAGCTAGATGGTGGTATCATGTTGATATCCCCTTCAATGCTGTCCGCTCACCATATTACCAACCTATGTGGGATGCCATTATTGCTTGTGGTAGGGGCTTCAAAGGCCCTAGTATGCATGATTTGAGGGGATCTCTTCTTCATAGAGAGGTTAGATCCATTGAAGAATACTTGACAGATTTCAAAGTATCTTGGGTCAAAACAGGATGTACCATCATGTCAGATGGATGGAATGATGGAAGGAACTGTACTATCATAAATTTCCTTGTCTCTTGCCCACAAGGAACCATGTTTTTGAGATCAGTTGATGCGTCTGATAGGGTCAAAGATGCAAACTTGTTGTTTGAGCTATTAGATGAGGTTGTTATGGAGGTGGGGGTGGCCAATGTTGTTCAGGTCATCACAGATAATGCCTCTAACTATGTTCTTGCTGGAAAGATGTTCGAGAAGAAACACAAAACCATATTTTGGACCCCATGTGCTGCACATTGCATAGACCTCATGCTTGAGGACATTGGCAAACAAGAATGGATCAAAAAACACTATAGAGCATGCCAAAAGCATCACAAAGTACATCTACAACCACTCATGGGTTTTGAGCTTGATGAGAAAAAACACAGAGAACAAAGAACTTCTTAGGCCTGCTATTAGTAGATTTGCAACTCACTTCTTGACATTGCAATCTATGGCTTCCCAATCAAATAACTTGCAAAAGATGTTTGCATCTGATGAATGTAATGCATCTCAATGGGCCCACAGACAAGATGACAAAGATACCAAAAAGAAAGTTAATGATCCCACATTTTGGAAAAAAGCAACAGAAATTGTGAGAATTGCCGAGCCACTTGTTAAGGTGTTGCGGCTAGTGGATGGGGAAAAATTGGCCATGGGTTACATTTATGAGGCTATGGATCAGGCAAAGGAGTAAATAAGGGAAACATACAAGGATAGAGTGGCCAAGTATGGGCCTATTTGGGACATCATTGATCGTAGATGGAACAATCAACTCCATCGCCCTATACATGCAGCTGGGTATTTCCTGAACCCAAGGTATCATTACAGAGCGCAGCTTGGAGAAGATATGACTGGGGAGGTTAGAGATGGCTTGTATGATTGCCTTGAGCGCATGGTCCCTTTTGAGAGTGAGCAGTTGGAGATACACTGACATATCACTTCTTTCACTAGAGCCACATGTACCTTCTGCAAGAACCTAGCAAAGATTGCAAGGGATGTGGATGAGATAGGTAACAATTCCAAAGTTCAAAGTTCAAGTGTTTAAATTTTAAACTTTAAATTTATATACTTTATAATTTATTACTTCAAGGAACTAACTCGACTAACTATGTTTTTTGCAGCATACTGGTGGGAGTCATTTGCCAGCCAATGTCCTCAATTGCAAAAGTTTGCAATTAGAGTGTTGAGTCAAACTTGCAGTGCTTCCGGGTGTGAGTGCAATTGGTCTTTCTTTGAGAGGATTCACACGAAGAAGAGAAACCGTTTAGAACAAAAACAATTAAATGATCTAGTCTTCGTGCAGTACAACCTTCGGCTAAGGCGCAACCAATTGTTGAACAAAAGACCTGATTTAGATCCTATTGTGTTGGATGATGTTGATCCAACTTCAGATTGGGCAGTGGAGACTCACCCACCAGAGTTTGATGTTGACTATGATTTGGAGGTGGAGTTAGCAGGGTAAGTTCAGATGGATGCAGATCCACTATTAGGGCCCCGCGGTCCGATTCCAGAGTCAGACATGGCAGGCCCTAGTGGAACTGCAGGCAGGCGTAGCCATATACCTCGTGTGCCTTGTTGCAGTCGTACTCATACTACTACAGCTAGTGCAACTTTAGAGCGTGTAGTCACAGATGTCCCTGATGGTGATGAGTCTAAGGCCAAGTTCGAGTCCGGGTCAGAGAAAAATGATGATATCGAGGGCGAGGATGATGCCCATGCCATTTCTACTTCTAGCAGTAGTGATGATTGATCGTTGATCATGTTGATCAATGAGATAATGACTTGTAGTCTTGACTCTTGCTAGTATGTTTTTTGTTGTTGTGGTCTATAGAGGACAGAGGCCATTTAGAGCCTCCTTGATTATGTATTTATGTTCCGATCTCTAGATATGTATTGCACTTGGTGCCATTTTGATATATTCATGAGCATACTTTGGATATGTTGTCTCTAATTGTCTCTAATGCTTTGGAAATATGATTTGAAATCTTAAAAATATATTTTTTTCGTTAAAATTTAAATATTTTATGTAATTTTAAAAAAACCGGTTCGACCGGTTCAGGTTGGATCCTCGACCGGTTCTGGTGCCGGTTCCGATTTTTAAAACTATGCTTCATCTATCAAATCATCAAGGAAACCTAGATATTCATATGTGAAATGCAAATCTCCTTTAGTGCAATAATTATCAAGATCATCAAAATCTTGCATCTTGGTATCTTCAATAATATTTGGTGTTGCATATGGATGGTCAACAACAAATCCTTGCTGGAATGAAGAACCTTGTAGGACAAGAGGGCCCATTGCTTTTGGAAAGTGGCTGATGAAGTGTGTATGCAAGGCATATTGGGGAGCATCTTCATAGTCCTTTGTCTTGGGTAGTGCTTCAACTTTAGTTTCCACAAACTCTAGTTGGAGTTTGAACTAAAGTTTATGTTGTGAAGCCATTGCAACATCCATGGTGAAATATAGAAATAAATAGTATTGGCTAATTTCAACATATCCGACTCTAGGACAATACAACTCAAGGAATAATACAAACCAAGGAGACCGAGGGACACAATTGGAAAAAGTATGACAATCAATAATAATCCAAAGACTTCTCTGATACTTAACAAACATATAGAGTTCATAAAAATCTTTGAAGGACATTTGAGGACAATAAAATTAAGACACTTTGACCCCTATGTTCATCAAATTCTAACACAGACAGAGTCATATAAGGACTCTGACGGAAATATACATAATTATTTACGACATTGTAAGCATTTGCCTATTTTTCAAGGATATAAGACTTTGCAGGGCTCTCCTTTATCATCTGGATGAAACAAGGATAATAGTAATTTCCTGGAGTTTATGAAGATTGCCCTTCTTCTATCTATTTTCCTTTTTCTTCTATGGTGAGAGCTTTGAGATACTTGACAGGAACATCTTTGAAATTTGGATTGCCTTCTCGAGTTAAGCGATCTGCTAAACATTTTTCTTTGCTTGGTTGGAAATCAAAGTCAAAACCATCTAACCATAATTTCCATCTCAAGATTATGTTATTACCTTTTAACAACTGTCTTTCGTGTCTAAGCATATCTGGCATAAGCTTTAGATTTGTTCTGACTATAAACTTGACCGGCTTGAGGTAGAGGTGGATGTAATGTTCCCAAGCCAATTTTTTCGCTGGGAACACTAACTGTTCACTGTTAACTGTTGTGTGTATGTTTGTTTGCAGGTTTTCTCTTGGAGTTGCGTTCTAGGGTTTGTAGATTTAGTTATCAAGCATGTGAACATAGATCTGAAGATGCAACATATGAAAATACAAGAGATAACAAGAAACACCAGATATGGAACCAAACAACATAGATCTGAACATAGATCTGACCTTTATTTAGATAATATGAGAGAACTTGATACAATAAGACTGTAGATCTGGAATAACATCAGATAGATCCTCTAGCTGGGATATGAGCTGCTACAAAATACTCAAGATAGGAAGATATAAGCCTCCAAAGGCTCAATACAAGATGAAGATCAATACAAGATAAATCAGGGTCAAGTCCAACCCCCCCCGGCTGAAGATACGCCCTCTTGGATGGCTGTGAAGGTCTAATATTTCAGCCCTGCTACTGGAACCCCTCAAATGGCACAAAATTCTGTGGAATGGTAGATCGGGGCAAGGAGAACCCCCTCCTGAAGTCTCAAGCCGAAATATCAAGATCTGCTCCTCCAAATGATGAAACCCCAAACTAAGTTGCGCCCTCTTGAAGACAACCAAGACCTAATAATTCGGCCCTGATGAAGGAAACCTCCAAACACTTTGAAACTCTCTGGAAAGATAGATCGGGGCAAGGTGAACTCCTTGGTGAAGTCTTATGCTGAGATATGAAGTTTTACCCCACCAAACTGGGCAGATCTACTTTCCAATAGCGCCCTCCTTTCCTCCAAATCTTGCCAATGCTCTAGGAAATCAGATGGCAAGTATAACTCTTCCAAAACTTACTAGAAATGATGATCAAGGCCCTGCAGAGAAAACCCAGGTGCCCGAATATCCAAAAGCCTTCTCAAACTCTTGGATCAAACTTCCTTTAATCTATGGTGCGCCCCCTTTGCTGGAAACCCTCCAAGTCACGCCTTGCTGCTGCCTTGGATGGAAGATGGTACCTGTAGCTGTTGTAGAATGGTGTGGGAGGAGTATTGCATCCTCGAGACCAAGCTTGGAACAAGAGAGGTGGGATCTTTCACCATCGAGTTGTCCTCTAGGGTTTGTATTCTCAAAACCCTCAAAACTGTTGTGCTCTAGAGCTCAAAAGCAAAATGCAATAATAATCCAAGGTAAGTGAGGTGTGCCCTTGACTTTCCTTTATACCTCCAATCTGTTTCTCTGTTGAGTTAGTTAACCCCTAGGGTTAACTTCTAACTCACCCTCATGTGTTCTATTCCTTCATTGAGTTACTTTTTCCTTTTCAAAGTCAACTTAATATTATAATGTTGAGTTTAGCTGACTTTTCCCCATAGTGCATGAGACTATAGTCTAGTGGGGATGACTAGACTACTGAGTCTCTCCAATCCTCTTCATCAAGAGGTGGGGGGACATAACAGTCTCCCCTGCTAGAAATTGCTTGCCCACAAGCAATTCTGAACCTATCTCCTGTAATACTTGTTTATTCTCCCAAGTAGCATCCTCAATAGGTAAATCCTTCCATTTGACTAAGTATTCCTTGATGCTTATCCTCCTTAAATTCTTCTCTCAAACCTCCAGTATCTCCTTTGGTATCAGTATGAATTGCCCTTCTTCATCTAAGGGTGGCAGTACCTCCATTGGAGTGATATGTTGGCCTATGGCTCTCTTCAAGCACGACACATGGAAAACGTTATACGTGCTGATTCTGTAGGGTCCAAAGAATTGGGGTTGGAGCTTTTCTGCTCCACTCCTTTTGATGGATGCCTGTCTGTATGGTTGGAGCCTCAAGTAAACCAAATCACCAACCTCAAATGTACGTTCCACTCTGTGCCTGTCTGCCTGAACCTTTTGCTGATTCTGTGCCCTTTGTAGATGATCCTTCAGTTCTCTGAGTATGTCTTGACTCTGGTGAATCCAATCCTGAACCATAGGAGCTCTGCTATCACCAAAGACAATCTCTACAAAGGAGAGTGGGTCATAACTGTACAAGGCTCTGAATGGAGTCATACCAATAGACATATGATGAGTTGTGTTGTAACAATATTCTCCCAAATATAACCACCTGATCCATGCTTTTTGTTGTCCTGATACATAATTTCGGAGGTAGCCTTCCACCCACTTATTGACTATTTTTGTTTGACCATCAGTCTGAGGATGGTAACTAGTGCTAGGGGTCAAGGCCGTACCAACCAACCTGAATAATTCTTGCCAAAAAGTGCTCATGAATCGACTGTCCCTATCACTCACAATGGTCTTGGGTAAACCATGTAGTCTAAAAACCTCCTTGAAGAACAAATCTGCAACCTGTGCTGCACTGAAGTCTGTGGCAATGGAGAAGAAGTGTGCAAACTTAGTTAATTTGTCCACCACTACAAAGATACAATCTTTACCCTGTGCTTTGGGCAATCCTGTGATGAAGTCCAAAGTCCATAGAGATGCTTTCCCATTTGTGCTCCAGGATGGGTAGAGGTTGTAATAATCCTGCTGGATGTGTGTGCCCATCCTTGTTTGCCTGACAAGTAGTGCATTCCTTGATGTGGCGCATCACATCTTCCTTCAACCCTTTCCAAGAAAACCTTTCCCTTACCTGTCGGTATGTTTTGACAAATCCTTGATGTCCTGCCACAGGTGAATCATGGCACGCTTGAAGTACCTTGGCCTTAAAGGCTGACTCAGGGACCAAGAAAATTTGGCCCTTGTAGTAGATGATGTCATCCATGATTCTGAAGTTGTCATCCTGTACCTATCCATCCATTAATTGACATGCAAATTGGTTCTTTGAGTATTCTACTAAGAGGTGGGCCTTCCAGTCAACTGAGATATCGGTCATAGCACAAATCGATGGCCTCTTGGATAATGCATCTGCCACTACATTATTCTTCCCCTTGACGAACTCAATGTCAAAATCATAGGCCTCTATCTTGCTAACCCACTTCTGCTGCCTCTCATTTAAGTCCTTTTATTCCAAAAAGTACTTAAGACTGTTGTGATCTGTCCTCACCACAAATTTCGCTCCTACCAAGTATTGCCTGAACTTAGCCAATGCGTGCATGATGGCCAACATCTCTTTGTCATAAATGGTATAAAGAAGCTCAGGACCCCTCAGTTTTCGGCTCTCATAGACAAGAGGGTGCTTGTTTTGCATAAGCACTGCTCCAATCCCCGGAGGCATCACACTCCACTGTGAAGGGTTGGGTGAAATCTGGTAGAGCTAAGACTGGGCATGTACTCATTACCTTTTTCATTTTGTCAAAAGTCAACTGTGCCTCTGAACTCCATTTGAATGCTCCTTTCTTGGTCAAATCGGTTAAGGGTGCACAAAGTTGTGAGAAACCCTTGACGAATCTCCTGTAGTAGCAACAAATGCCAAGAAACCCCTTCAATTCTATAAGAGTCTTAGGTGTGGGCCAGTCAAGTATAGCTTGGATCTTCTCTTGGTGTACTTGTACCCCCTTTACCCCAATGATGTGTCCCGAATAGAGGACCTCTGTGAATTTGGAATCCTTTGCATACAAGGATTGCCCTTCCATAATGGCCAGAATCTGTTCTACGTGCTGAATATGCTCCTCCCAAGTCCTGCTATAGATCAACAAGTCATCAAAGAATACTAAGAGGTACTTCCTTGATTGCTTGTTAAAGACATGGTTCATGCAAGATTGAAAGGTGGCTGGTGCATTGGTCATTCCAAATGACATCTGAAAGCAGTTTTGGGGACATCCTGCTCCCTCATCTTGATCTGATGATAGCCAAAGCATAAGTCAATCTTGGTGAAGTAAACAACCCCGTGAAGCTCATCCAATAGCTCATCAATCCTAGGAATGGGATACCTGTTCTTAATTGTCTTCTTGTTCAAGGCCCTGTAATCAATGCACATGCGCATGGTCCCATCCTTCTTTTTCACTAGTACCACTGAAGATGCAAAAGGATTGGAACTCGGTCTAATGTGGCACATGTCTAGTAGTTCTTTGATAGCCTTCTCTATTTCATCTTTGTACTTCTTTGGGTGTCTATAGGGAGTAGTGATGACAGGTTTCGCTCCCTCTTCCAACTCTATGATATGCTCAAACCCCCTATCTGGTGGTGCTCCTGGTGGAATGGGTCCAAACACCTTGCTATGCTTGTCAATGATCCTCTGAATCTCTGGTGAATAATGAGTCTCTCCCTTCTTATCCACACATACTGATATTCTACACTCAACAACATATACAATGTCTTCCCTTTTGAAAATGGCCTCCATGCGCTTTGCTGTAACCACCCTAGGTGTGTTTCCTGACATGCCCCTGAGAACTGCCTTTTTTCCACTTTCCTCGGTGAAGGACATCTCCATGGTCTCGTAGTTGGTAGTGATTGTCCCCAACGTACTAAGCCACTGAACCCCAAGGATGATGTTGGTGTCTAGAAGGTCCATCACATAGAAGTCTTGTGCCAAATCATGTCTGCCCAATATAAGCTTCATTCCCGGAATATACCTGTCACAGGGCATAGTGCGCCCTCCTGCTACATCCACCCTGAATCCTTCAAATTCCACAGTGGGTATGTGTCTTCTTTGTAGTAGGGTTGAGTCGATAAAATTGTGAGAAGCACCCCCATCAATGAGAACCGAAACTTTCTGCCCCTGCAACACCCCTCTCATCCTGAAAATGTTGTATTTGGGTACCCCACTGATGGATGCCAATGTTGCCTTCTCATCTGTTGTCATGCCGTGACTTGCATCTTCCTCTTTTGTATTTTCGGTGGTGTCTGCTTCTATGTTTTGCAGGTGGTCGAAATCTTCATCCTCCTCATTATCAGAAGTTACCTCAATGTAATGTGCCTTGCCTCTGCCCATACATTTATGGGATGGGTCCCAAGGTTCTTTGCACGTATAGCACAATTGCTTCCTCCTCAGTTCTCTTCTAGTGTTTTCATCCATTCTACCCCTTCCTCTGTCAAACCCCCTTTGGTCTCTTCCCCCTTGGTTCATGGGAGGTCTTTGGTCTCTTCCTTTTGTGTTTAGAGGTGGTCTAGGGTAAATTTAGATTTCGCTGCTGAGCCTAGATCTCTTGTCCTCCATATAGCATCCTGTAAGTTGGTAGGCTTGAAAGCCTTTACCCAACCCCTCAAGGGTTCCATCAATCCCTCTGTGAAAAGCATCGTGAGTCTTGACTAAGACACATCTTGTACCATGACTGCTATCCTCTGAAACTCCTCAATATATACCTCTGGTGATCCTGTCTGCCTGAGTTGGGTGAGTTCCCTGAAATGTAGCTCTGGATCCCCCTGGTCAAACCTGTCAATAAGCCTCTGTGTAAACTCCGTGTAAGCCACGATCTGGTTGTGGCCTAGTGTAGTCAACCCATGGTACCACCAGTCATGAGCTTTGCCTTCCAAGTACATGGTGGCAAACTTGATGGCATCCATCTCTCTCATTGGGTTAAGTTGTAGGTAAGTGTCAAGTTTCTGCACCCAAGCCTGTGCAGTCACCTTGGAAGGTCCATCAAAATAGGGGATTTCCATTTTTCCAGCCCTGCGCTCTAACTCATAGTTGTGCATGTGGTACGGTTTGGTTTTACCTCTGAGTTTAAACCCACAATACTGATCCAGTGTGATTTTCCTCTGGACTCCTACTCTCAGTGAGTTATATTCTCTGACATACTAATCGAAATTGTCCTCAATCTCGTCTTGGTAGTTTGGCTGTGTCTATTCATCCAAGAATGAAGGTAGATAGGGCCTAGGGGTGGTTCTGCTGTATGTCTGTCCCTGTGGTGCACCTCCTCCATGGCTCTGTCCCTCAATGTGATAATAGGGAATATGCTCTTGCTGATGTTTGTTCCCTCTATGAGACCCACTAGCCTCTTTGTTGGCATACGTTTCTGGGCCCTTTCCCCCATGATTCATCTGCATCAGAAGTTGAGATATCTTCTCTTGGCTTTCACTTACCTTTCTCAGAGTCTCTGTCATCTCTACCTGTCCCCTACGTACTGCCTCCTCGTTTTCCTGTAGGTGATGCACAAGGTTGCCCTGTGACACATCTATGGAACGTTGTAAGTCCCTAGCGATCCCTGCTAGAATTTGTGGCTCACTGTCCTCACCCGATCCTTCCATTTCGGCCTCTGTCTCACCTGTCTGTTTCCTTCTTCTGCCCATATAGATGCCACTGAACTTCTGCATGCGCTAACCCTCACTCGATGGAAGGATCAACTCTCTGATACCTCTGCAATGTTCCCAAGCCAATTTTTTCGCTGGGAACACTAACTGCTCACTGTTAACTGTTGTGTGTATGTTTGTTTGCAGGTTTTCTCTTGGAGTTGCGTTCTAGGGCTTGTAGATTTAGTTATCAAGCATGTGAACATAGATCTAAAGTTGCAACATATGAAAATACAAGAGATAACAAGAAACACCAGATATGGAACCAAACAACATAGATCTGACCTTTATTTAGATAATATGAGAGAACTTGATACAATAAGACTGCAGATTTGGAATAACATCAGATAGATCCTCTAGCTGGGATATGAGCTGCTACAAAATACTCAAGACAAGAAGATATAAGCCTCCAAAGGCTGAATACCAGCTGAAGATCATTACAAGATAAACCAGGGTCAAGTCCAAACCCCCCCGGCTGAAGATACACCCTCCTGGATGGCTGTGAAGGTATAATATTTCAACCCTACTACTGGAAGCTCTCAAATGGCACAAAACTCTGTGAAATGGTAGATCGGGGCAAGGAGAACCCCCTCCTGAATTCTCAAGCCGAAATATCAAGATCTGCTCCTCCAAATGCGGAAACCCCAAACTAAGTTGCGCCCTCCTAAAGATTGCCAAGACCCAATAATTCGGCCCTGATGAAGGAGACCTCCAAACACTCTGAAACTCTCTGGAAAGATAGATCGGGGCAAGGTGAACTCCTTGGTGATGTATTATGCTGAGATATGAAGTTTTACCCCACCAAACTAGGTAGATCTACTTTCCAATAGCGCCCATACCATTGTAATGTTCCCAAGCCAATTTTTTTGCTGGGAACACTAACTGCTCACTGTTAATTGTTGTGTGTATGTTTGTTTGCAGGTTTGCTCTTGGAGTTGCGTTCTAGGGTTTGTAGATTTAGTTATCAAGCATGTGAACATAGATCTGAAGATGCAACATATGAAAATACAAGAGATAACAAGAAGCACCAGATATGGAACCAAACAACATAGATCTGACCTTTATTTAGATAATACGAGAGAACCTGATACAATAAGACTGCAGATCTGGAATAAAATCAGATAGATCCTCTAGCTGGGATATGAGCTGCTACAAAATACTAAAGATAAGAAGATATAAGCCTCCAAAGGCTGAATACAAGCTGAAGATCAATACAAGATAAATCAGGGTCAAGTCCAACCCCCCCTGGCTGAAGATATGCCCTCTTGGATGGCTGTGAAGGTCTAATATTTTGGCCCTGCTACTGGAAGCACTCAAATGGCACAAAACTCTGTGGAATGGTAGATCAGGGCAAGGAGAACCCCCTCCTGAAGTCTCAAGCCGAAATATCAAGATCGGCTCCTCCAAATGATGAAACCCCAAACTAAGTTGCGCCCTCCTGAAGACTGCCAAGACCCAATAATTTGGCCCTGATGAAGCAGACCTCCAAACACTCTGAAACTCTCTGGAAAGATAGATCGGGGCAAGGTGAACTCCTTGGTGAAGTATTATGCTGAGATGTGAAGTTTTACCCCACCAAACTGGGCAGATCTACTTTCCAATAGCACCCTCCTTTCCTCCAAATCTTGCCAATGCTCTAGGAAATCAGATGGCAAGTATAGCTCTCTCAAAATGTACTAGAAATGATGATCAAGGCCTTGCAGAGAAAACCCAAGTGCTCGAATATCCAAAAGCCTTATCAAACTCTTGGATTGAACTTCCTTCAATCTATGGTGCACACCCTTTGTTGGAAACCCTCCAAGTCACGTCTTGCTGCTGCCCTGGATGGAAGATGGTACCTGTAGCTGCTGTAGAATGGTGTGGGAGGAGTATTGCATCCCTGAGACCAAGCTTGGAACAAGAGAGGTGGGATCTTTCACCACCGAGTTGTCCTCTAGGGTTTGTATTCTCAAAACCCTCAAAACTATTGTGCTCTATAGCAGTGTTGTAAAAATCGTTTTGGGGAAAAAATCGCCGGGGTCCAGAAAACAACGTATCGTCAAAATCGGCAAAACATCGGGAAAAAATCGGCAAACTTAAAAAAATACAAAAATATTCATTTTTTTTTAATTTTTGAAACATTTAAAGCAACAATAGCATCAAA
>ML855367.1:7421-28339 GCA_009831015.1 Picea engelmannii | reverse complement strand
TAATTTTATTAATGATGCGAGTACTTACATATACAAAATCAGGCTCATTGGCCTTAACGTCTGGCTCATTGGCCTTAGCATCTGGCTCACCGACCTAATAAACACATAAGTCTCTCAGCTTATAGCCATTCGTCTCACCAGCCTATAACCATAATTACAATTCAACAATATAATTGGGGCTTGTCCTTAGGGTATTACAATCCCCTCCCCTTATTTTTTCACTGACCTCGGTGCAACTTCTTTACACAACATCAACAAGATTTTCAAAATCTTCAAAAAGATACAGGTACTCTGTTCGCATAGCATCTTCATGCTCCCATGTCGCATCCTCAGGACCATACCAGGTCCACTGCACTTTTACAAGCCCTATGAATAGATTCGGGAGCTGCTTACTTTTCCGGTCCAGTATACGTCCCGGATGCACTTGCAAGACGCCTTCTTGCTCCACCTAAATCACATTCCAATCAATTACATGATTAGCATCAGGTATATATTTCTTAAGCAATGAAACATGAAACACATTATGCACAGTCATGGATGCAGGCAATGCAAGCATATATGCAATTGGTCCAATCCTTTCTAGGATTTCAAATGGCCCACAATATCTGGCTGCCAACTTGGAACAGTTTCCCAGCTTCAGGGAACTTCTATTGGCTTTCACTTTCAGGAAAACATGATTGCCAACTTTAAACTCCCTATGTGTTTTGTTCTTATTAGCATAACTTTTCAGCTTGTCTTGGGCAGTTTTCAAATTCTTCTTAATCCTCAACATTTGTTCTTCCATTTCCCTGAGCAAATCTGGCCCAACTACTGCCCTATCAGCTAGGTTATCTTAGCTTACTAGGGTGTTGCACTTTTTGCCATAAAGTGATTCAAATGGGCTCATCTTCAATGATGTTTGATACCCATTGTTGTAGGCGAATTCTACCAAGTGTAGTTAGTCTTCCCATTTAGATGGTTTGTCCATCACATACATCCTTAGCATATCTTATATCACTTGGTTTACCCTCTCTGTTTGTCTATCAGACTCAGGATGATAAGCAGTGCTTAAGTTCAGATTTGTTCTGAACCCTTTGAATAACCCCTTACAAAACTTTGAAGTGAACTTTGGGTCTCTATCAGACACAATTGTCTTGGGAATATCGTGCAATCTTGTTACTTCCCTCATATAGATATCAGCAACATTAATTGCCTTGTGAGTAGTCTTTAATGGAATGAAATGGGGAGCTTTTGTAAGTTTATCCACTACCACCATGATTGAATCATGTTGCTTGTCGGTTCTAGGCAATCCTATGATGAAATCCATTGTTACTACCTCCCACTTCCACTCAAGAATGGGTAAAGGTTGTAGCAACACTGTTGGGTGCCTATGCTCAGCTTTAACCTTCTGGCATTCCATACATCTGGCGATGTATTTTGCAATTTCTTTCTTCATACCTGGCCAAAAGTAATGGCTCTTGACTGTTGTTGTAGTTTTCTGATATCCAAGGTGCCCTGCATAAGGCACCTTATGCATTTCATTCAAAATCATAAGATTCAAGTCATGGACATCAGGTACATAAATTATGTTCTTGTACAAAAGTGTTCCATCGGCTTCTAATTTATAATTTTCCACTTTCTAAGGCATCTCACCTTGTTGTAGCTTTGCTACCAAATCCCTGTACTGCAAATATGCATTTGCAACCTCTGAAATTATGCCTTTAATATCAGTTTAGTACATCCTAACGGCTATAGCATGCAATTCATGCACTCTCCTGTTGAGTGCATCAACCACTTTGTTTTCCTTTCCTTTGATATGCTTGATATCAAAGTCATACTCACAAAGAAACTCCAACCACATACTTTGTCTAGCATTCAAAGTTGGTTGATCAAACAAATACTTCAGACCGTTATGGTCTGTCCTCAATTCGAACCTCCTTCCCATGAGGTAATGCCTCCATTTCTTTAGAGCGTGTACTATGGTTGCTAACTCCAAATCATGAGTTGCATAGTTCCTTTCGTGCTCTTTCAACTTTCTGGATCCATAACAAATTATGAATCCATTATGACTGAGGACTCCTCCTAGTCCTTCTTTGCATGCATCTGTACACACTAGAAAGTCTTCATTCGGATCTGCAATCCTCGGGATTGGAGCACTGGTTAACAACTGCTTCAATCGCTGGAAGCTTTTCTCACATTCCTCTTTCCATTGAAATTTCTTCTCCTTCCTTTGCAAGGAAGTGATGGGCTGAGCTATTCTCGAAAAACCTGCAATGAACCTTTTGTAATAGCCAGCCAGACCCATAAAGGATCTGACTTCTGACACATTCTTCGGCACTGACCAATCTCTGATGGCTTCTATCTTCTCAGGGTCCACGGCTATCCCATCCTTTGAAATGATATGCCCCAAGTAATGGATGTGTTTTTTATAAAACGAGCACTTGCTCAACTTGGCATACAGTTGGTGCTCTCTTAGCACTTGCAACACCATCCTCAGATGTTGTTCATGCTCTTCCTCCAACTTGGAATACACCAAGATGTCATCCAAAAAGACTATGACAAACTTGTCTAGATATCCCCTGGATACACCATTCATTAGGCACATAAAAACAGCGGGTGCATTTGACAACCCAAACGGTACCATTGTGAATTCACAATGACCGTACCTTGTCCTGAAGGTGGTCTTGTTGATGTCTTCATCCCTTATCCTTACCTAGTGATATCTTGACCTGAGATCTATTTTTGAAAATATCTTGGCATTCTTCAACTGATCAAAGAGGTCATTGATCCTTGGAAGATGATACTTGTTCTTTACAATCACTTTGCTCAACTATCTGGAATCGATGCACAATCTCAATGTCCCATCCTTCTTCTTCACGAACAGGATCGGGGCTCCCCAAGGTGACACGCTTGGGCGTATATACCCCTTCTTCATAAGCTCTTTAAGCTGCAATTGCAGTTCTCTTAGCTCTAGTGTACTCATTCTATAAGGATTTTTTGACACTAGAGATGCTCCAGGCATCAGGTTTACCGAGAAGTCAATATCTCTTTTCGGGGGTAATCCCAGTACCTCCTGGAATACATCTTCGAAATCTTTTAATACTACATGGTCTTCAATATTTGAGACCTCATCCTTAGATGCTTCCTCCACATGGGCTGCAAATAATTGACAGCCTTTTATGTAGCACTTCTTCAGTTGCATTGTTGAGATTTCTCTGACAACAATTGCTCTGGGAATTCCTTGGACTGTTCTCTGATTCCCTTCCTCATCCAGGCAAGTGAATGTCTTATTATGACAGTCTAAGATGGCATGGTGCTGGTCCAACCAATCCATCCCAATTAGACAGTCATAAGAACCTAAAGGTAAAACATTCAATTCAACCCTTGTGCTCAGTCCATTCATGTCCACTGGACATGACTTAACCAACTCCATAACCTTTCTCTTGGTTATTGTAGCCAGCTGCACTAACCAAGATTTTTCATGTTTGCTTCTCGACAACTGCAAACTTTCCACCACTCTAGGATCTATATAACTATGGCTAGCCCCTGAATCAATTAAAATAGTGAAGGCATGGTTGTTGATCATACCTTCCACTTCAATCATATGCGACTGATATTATGCTTGCTTGTTGTCTAGAGCTGCGTAGATCCTCAAAATTCTACTGCCCATGTCCTCCACTGTTTCTGCCTGTTGAACATTGTGGACAACTCTTACTTTGTCATTTATGTGGTGGCAATCTCTGTACCTATGATTTCCTTTACAACCCCAACATTCCATAGGTGGTTGTCTTGGCATTTGCCCACCTACTTCATCCTTACTGGGCTCTCTAAAACCTAGCTGTCCTTGAGGGCTATTCCTAAAAATGGTGGTTTGTTTCCCTTTTTCCTCTGCTCCCTCTTAAACTTCTTCTTCTCTTCCCAAGCTTTTTGGAAAGTAGGCTTTTCTTTTTGTTGATCATACAAGCATTTTGCTCTCCTTATCATTTCTTCCATAGTCTTAGGGTCATCATACTGGATCTTGTCGCTAATGGAAGATGGCAGTCCACTCAGATACCTTTGAATTTTGACAGTCTCATCCTTGATGAAGGGGACATACTTCAACAACTCTAAAAATCTTTGTTCATATTCATCAATGGACATGCTACCCAGCTTGAGTTCGAAGAACTCTTTCATTTTCTTGTCATAATACCTCTTAGTTAAGTACTTCTTTTCAAACTGTCTCTTGAACTCCCTCCAAGTAACATTATTCTCTCTGACATGTTGTACTTGCACAAGCTGCTCCCACCATATGGATGCCTTTCCTTTAAGATGGTAAATGGCAATTCTTCCCTCTGCATGAGAAGAATAGTTCTATAGTTTGAAATATTTCACCATGCCTAGCAGCCATGTCTCATCATCCTCATCTTTCTTGTGTTCTCTGTCGAAAGTAGGAGGTTTAATCTTGTTCATTTCACCCTTCATTTCATCCACTCCAGACCTCATGTGTTTTCTGGTAGGAGATGGGCTTGAACTACTGTGTGCTCCCTTATTGGAACGTTCCGGGGAGTGACAGTGATGCCTCCCAACGCTTGTTGATCTTTTTTTCTTCTAAGGGGTCTTGTGACTCCCTGTTTTTCTTGAGTCACTCTCCTTTTCCAACTTCTTTTCGATTATTTCCAGGCTCTGTATCAACTTTAGGTTGAATTCTCCCTGTTGTTCCCTGGCTTTCATGAGCTTTGTGTTATCTGCTCAGTGAGTCTGGACATCTTTTTGCAATCTTTCAATCATTTTCATCATGCACCCTTCCTTGTCTATCTCTTCTCCATGTCCATTGGAGTTCAATCCTTCGACTCCCAATTGGACATCCATTCCTTTTGTTTCATTCTTTGAACTAGAAGAATTATGTTCCTCCATTTCTCTGCGCTCAGTGGAAATTCGGTTCGGTTCTGACACTCGTTGACTTTGCAAACACAATGTGCAGTCAACAGATATTTGTCAGGCCATAAATCCTTAACAAATTTCATGGCATTCATAAACCACTATGATTCAAGAAAACGTTTAGTTTTCTTTCTCTGTGATTCTCGTTCAATCAAGAATCCCCGCAAATTTTTTTTTCTTCCGAGCTCTGCTCTGCTATAATTTCCGAGCACTAGCCCCTTTCTCTCAGTCTCCGACCCACGTGATCATGGGTCGTGACCAAGCGCTAGGTAAAAAGGTGCATACTCGGGACTTCGGCTTATGGCTTCAGAAGTCTTCAAAGCACATCACAACAACTTTATGAGTTCCGAACTAACGAACTCGTGAAGCAGGGAGGATCAACGATCCACGACCACTCAACATTCAACGATCGATACCCACTGTGCAAATTCTGTCATCGGAGCTTCAGGACTTCAGAGCTTTGGAGTTTTGGGAACTCGGAGCTTCGGAACCTCGGGTTTCGAAATCCTTCACGTTTGCTTCCTTCCAATCTCCGACTTTTGAACTTCCAGACTTCTTTACCCTCTGGGTCCACCTAGTACAGATGTCACCAACTCAAGTGGTGGCACGTGGCATGTCTGGGAAGGTCCATGTCATCCCTGGAGACGTCGTCCGGCCCCACCACGTCTACCCTTTCTCTTTGAAACTTCGGGCTTCGAAAGTTTGTGCGTAGGCGCATCCCACTTCTCCCGATAGCCGAATTTTCGGACTCTCCCTATATAATCGACGGTCCTTATCTCTCCTGCAACTGACGGTCAAGATCCACTTCGTGATTCCTTGGTTCAGAGGTTTTCACCTCTCTTCTCTTCAAATCTTTCTATTTGTGAATTACGAATGATTCTCGCGACTAACCCATGCACGACTTCTCCGAGATCTAACGGTCGAGATTCTCCTCTCAAATATACGATGTAGATCTCTTCCAGGACTTCAGAGTTTCGGGTTTTGGCCTTTCTCTTATCTTTGCATCAAGCTTCACCGACGTCGCGAAGTCCGAAGGGCTTCCAGGTTAACCCTTCCGCGCTTTCTCCATATCTAATGGTCGTAAAGGTTTTCCTTTCCTTCTGAATAGATCCTACGGTTCACATTACTCGGCGGTCCAATACCACTTATGTCGTGGTTTTACGATACCGCTACTCCTCCTAAGCTTCGAAACATGGCCAATGAAACCTCTTGGCACTCAGGAATGTTTCTGAGGTCCAAAATTGGTTCCTCTTAACACAATTTCCACTTGAAACCTTGGGTCCAATGACCACTTATCCAGCCCATCCAGGCTCAATATTGAAACCATTGCTCTAATACCAAATTGTAACGTTCCCGGCCAACAACACCACTGCCGGGAAACACTACTGCAGAACATACCTTGACTCCTACAAACAAACTAGCTTAGATAACACTACCCAAACAACCTGGCCATCCACAGGCCGGGTAACTCCACCACGCGAAATCTTACACACACACACACACACACACACATATAACATGCATTTTAATCGAATTAAAACACTTAACACAGAATTACTACTACCATACAAATGCAATTGATATTAACAGTAAATCCACATGCAACGGAACACATGATACATTTCAAGTAACCCCAAACATGCATAAAATACATAATTAAGCACAAAAATGATACTTATATTTTAGTTGGAGTAAATCCACCAACTGCGTGCAGACCTTCCACAAACCTCCTAGCCTTAGACTGCACTTCTCATCACTCTCAACAGTAGGTCACCCCCGAGTTGGGACTAAACTCCATCGGGCAAGGGAATTCTAGGCTTAGCAAGGACAACAAGGAAGTTGCACAAAACAACAGGAAGGATATTTTATCCCAGGAGCCACTTACGCCCACAGGTCACAGACCCTCATTCCCCACACACCTTCTCCACCCCAAGAGAGTACACCTTCACTACTACAAGTCCATCGGTCAGTACACCTCCCTTACCTTGGGCTTCAGCAATAGGCTGGACCAGAAGTCTCAAAGTATTGTAGTTGATACGGGACTCCCTTCCAGGAGAACTCACTTCCCAACAAACTCTCTCTCATAGGAGAGTTTCTCACAGGCCTGACAACCTGCTTCTTCAATTCAACTCCTAAGAAATACTGCAACAACATTCGGCTAGCATATAGGTGACAGCAGCAACAGGAACAATTATGGACACCGAAAATGGCAATAACCTAACGCTAAGACACAACACGGCTCAGGTGAACACAAGGCAACAACCCTAAACGGTTAAGGCACGAACTCAGATTTGTAGTGTGGATAAACCTAGTTTCACAGGACACACATGTCGTCTTTTCCCTCCCCGACTGGTTTCTCAGATGTGCGAGGTTATGCAGAGGGCAGACGTAGAGGCCCCAATGGGTTAGACGACGGATGGGAAATGGCAAGTGAACCTCCTTCCCGTGAGTAGTTTTATCAATTGGGCGTTGGTAACCAGAGGTCGACATCCGAGGCCAACGAGTTTAGGCGGAGGATGGAAGAATGGGGAGCGAACCCTCAACACAGTTTGACTCCTGGGTTTTAACTACATGAGCCCAGGTTGACACCTGTCTTCCTAGAGCTGCATGCACTCCACTTAGCATACGTTCCTTTTTCCAGGAATTTAGGACAACACTCAACATGCCAACCTTAGCCTTCAGGAATTAATATTAAAATATTATTCCTTTAGAGGTAATCCCCCTGGCTTAGCCCCCAAGCTCAAACACTTAGCCTCCTCCCTTGCCCAACCTTGTGGAAGCTTAGTCCCCCATCACTATTCTTCGTGGTTGGTCTACACGCAACAATGTAATTTTATTAATGATGCGAGTACTTACATATACAAAATCAGGCTCATTGGCCTTAGGATCTGGCTCACGAGCCTAATAAACACATAAGTCTCTCAGCTTATAACCATTTGGCTCACCAGCCTATAACCATAATTACAATTCAGAAATATAATTGGGGCTCGTCCTTGGGGTATTACACCCTTTTTTGTAGTAGTAGTAGTAGTTGCATTTAAATTTATATCCTTATCATTTCATTTCAAAGTGTAACACTTATATGATAAGATTTTAAGAATAATTTATTTTCCCTTGATACTGAGTTAGACAATCTCATGCTTCAAATATAACTCCCTTTGGTCATTCACTATATATTTGCAAGTAAGACATTATTTTGGTGGGAAGAATCAAATTTAGATGGGTATATAAGTTAATAATGGTCGTCATATATGGTTCAATTTATTTTTTGCATCATACTATCTTAGTGGGCCTAATGGTTAAGAACCTGTGTTTCCTCCTAAGAGGTCACAAGTTCAAACCCATAGGGGGGTAGGGTATGTATACCTCAATAGACTTTACTAGTCAAATCGTTGGGTGTATGGGGTCTCATGCACCAATTTGGTGTTTGGCTTGGTCATGACCTTAAAAATAGATTATTATTATTATTATTATTATATAAATTTGTAGATAACACTAACTTCCAATTATTCAAAAAAAGTGTGACAAGTTAATGAAAGGGCCTTTGTGATTTAAGTGTTACATTCCTATTGTAACATAATTTACATTCTAAATATTTGTTGAGAACTTGAACTTTTAACATTGTTACCAAGAATGGGTAACCCCACTAAACTATTACATCAGTCTATCTAGCAAGTTATCTTGGTGTCATCTTGGTGTCTTTTTTTTTCCACGGGAAATTTCTCATTATATTTATAAAAATATAATTTGTTCTCACAACATCCATTATATCAAAAGTTCCTTGAGTTTCTCAGGATAATCCAAAAAACAAGCTACACAGAATTTCCAAATTCCTTACAATAAGATCATCTTCTCCTAAAGATCCAAAAAAAGACAAACATAAAAAAGGAAAATGTCTTTCATATAGCTAAATACTGAAGCTACTATTACCACCAACTTTTAACTAGGATACATATAAAATAGTCCCTCTAGTGCCTTCTAAAACATCTTTAAAAAAAGAGTGTGTCCCTCATGACCACCTTCCCATTGATTGTAAGCTATGCTCCCAGGTAGTTTTGTTAGTGCCAGTTTTGATAATCTGTCCACCTCTTGATTCTCTTCTCTATAAATATGAGCAAAGGATATGATCCTGAAGTATTTGAGAAGTTCTTTAATCCTATCCTTCCAACATTCTAAGGTAACAAACTATAGAGCTCCTTTCCGACTAAGCCAATCAATAACTATTTTAGAGTCCCCTAGAACATGAAAATCTGGAATTGAAAGTATAGAAGCCAGTATTAGGGAGGCCCAGGCACCCATGAGTTATGCCCTACTGTTTGTTCCTTTTCCACAATTTAAAGTCCATTTGTAAGCCGTTTAATTATTGACCTTTATCATGCCACATGCCCCACTTTGTTCACCATTCTGTTGCGTTGCCCCGTCGAACCACCCAATGACTTTATCTTCTGCGATTTCAAAGGCTGAAATTCTAGGAAGATAATCTTTTTCCTTTTTCCTGTATTTGCCCACAACTCCAAGTGTTAGGAAAACTATCTTTTGAATATAGGGAGTCCTTGAATCAAAGATAGACTTGTTTCTATCAAGCCAAATAAACCAACAAATAAAGGCTGGCAGAGTTGGAAAATCAAGGTTTTGTTTATCCCAATTTTCAAAGCACTCGTTCACCGATAGGCCATTCCATCCATTAATGAGATTTAGAGCAAGTTTAACTCTTTCCCAAACTGAAACAGTGAAAGGACAATTCACAAAGAGGTGCTTACCAGATTCCCTCTTACCTTTGCAGAGATGGCAAATCCCTGGCCCCTCCCAGCCTCTTTTTTGAAGATTTTTCCACATTAGAATTTTATTTTTAGCCACCAGCCAAGCAAATAACTTGATCTTTAGTGGGCAATCCCATCTCCACTGTTTTTTCCTCCAACCGCCAATTTTACATTTCCATGGTTTTGTAGCTACTGCGTTATACACATTTTTTACAGTGAGTTGCCCTGAATTATCACCACCCGTCCACTTTAATTCATCCAGATGATCAAGGAGTTGGATCCCTGATCCAATCAATTTCCTTCTAAACTTTTCCCATTCTACTGCTAATTCTCCCTCCAACCCCAAAACTGCATTGTCTAACCAGTTGGAACAAATCGAGCCCTGTGGAAAATCACATTTCACTTGATACAAAAAGTGATTTTTTTTTGTTAAGTGTAGAGGCCAGCTCATTTGATAAAAAGGAGTCCTTCCCCATACCCATAATTACATCTTTCCCAATTATAATGGAGTGTCCATAACCCGGGTTTCAGACCAGCCACTATAAAACCAATGGTAAAGTATAAAGCAAATTTTTCCAAGTTTGGGATCCATGGGCCGAGACCGAAGAAGCCGATCTTAACCAAGTCGAAATCGATCCGTGTGGTAAGTATTTATCTTTTATCACCCGTTTACAGGTGTCGTTCTTCATCAATACTCTCCACGGAGTATTTGTCGTCGGAGCCCTATAGAAAATAAAGATATCTCTCAGACCCCACCCTCCATAAAGTTTTGGCTTTGAAAGTGTCTCCCAACTGCATAAATGATAGGTTTGTTTTTTCTTGCTACCTGTCCACAGGAAGGAAAAAACCAACTTTTAGATCCTATTTAGAACTGTAACTGGAATACGAGCTAAAGCCATCCAATAGACTGGTTGGCTCTCTAATACTACTTTTATCAACACATACCGGCCTCCCAAAGATAGCCACCTATTACACTAGTGGCTTATCCTGTTTTCAAACTTTTTAATGAGCCACTACTATTCCACCACCTTGTAACTATCTGGTTTTAAAAAATACCCCAAGTATTTAAAGCCTTCCGAAAGATCTTTATAATTGTAATGAAATAATTCTTTTAATGCTTCGAGAGTTTCCTGTTGAACTCCTGAGTGTAGGAAGGCAAACTTTTGTACATTTATCATCAACCCCGACGCATGACAAAAAACATTAAGGATATTACTGATTTCAATCCACTCAGTGACTGAAGCTTTAGACATTATTAGAACATCATCCACAAAGAGCAAGTGTAGGACCTTTATTAATCGAGAAATCATTATCCCAGTCAAAACTCCATCTGCTTGTCCTTTTTTCAGCAAAAGACTGAGTCCTTCCATCACAAGGATGAAAAAGAGGGGTGACAATGGACAACCCTGTCTTAGTCCTCTACTACTCTAGATGAATTTTGTTGCCTCTTCATTAACCAGAATTGCATAAATTTTATAGGTTACACAACCCATAACCCAATTTGTAGTGGGGAGTCCAAAACCACATTCAAGAAGGGTTAGCCGCAAAAAGTCCAAGTTTGTGCAGTCGTGAGCCTTTTTAAGATCTAGCTTCAGGATAATTGCTTGGATTTTTTTCTCTTTTATGTTGTGGAGATACTCTTGTGTCATGCCAATGGCATCTAAGATCTACCTTCCTTTAAGAAATCCCAGTTGTTTCTCAAATAATGCACGAGAAAGTATAGGCCTGATTATCTTGGTTATTACTTTTGCAATAATCTTGTAACATAAGTTGAATAGAGAAATTGGGCAAAAATCGCTAAATGTGCAGGGACTATTTACTTTTGGGATCAATGCTAAGAAAGTTGAGTTGATCAGTCTTGTTACCTCGCGTATGAGTCTTGTTTCCTCCAAAACATCAAGCAAATCCCGCCCTACGAACTCAAAGAAATGTAAAAAGAAATCAACAGTCTAGCCATTCTGCCCTAAACTTTTGTCCTTTGTAAATCCTTTTAAAACCTCTAGAATTTCCTCACTGGTACTTGGATTTTCTAGATTTACAACTTCATCCTCTATGACTATTCTAGGAAACAACCAGACTGTAGCTATCTTCTCCCCAATGTAGTTATGTCCACTATCCTAATAGAATGATTTAAAAAGTTTATCGCTTCATCCTTTATGGCCTCCTGGCCTGTATGGAGCCGGCCCTCTTCATCCTTAATCTCCCATATGTGTTTTTTATTTCTTTTGTAGCTTGCAAAACGATGGAAGAATTTTGTATTCTTATCTCCACTTTTTATCCATATAGCCCTACTCTTTTGTCGCCATCGCTCTTCCTCATCCAACATGAGTTTTGTATGCTCAGCCTCAAGTATCATCATATGTTGTTCATAATCAACATTTTGTAAACCCTGAGCCTTCTGAAGATAGATATCATTTAAATCTTCTTCAATTTTATCCATATCTAATCGATCCTGTGAACATTTTTCCATAGACCAGACCTTCACCCGAGATTTTAGAGATGTAAGTCTCTCTACTAATCTCCTTTGAGCTCCCATAATTTGTTGCAAATGTAAATCGTTCCAAATATCACGAACCAGAGTGGCAAAGGTATCTTCTCGCAACCAGGCTGGGTTTAGCTTGAAGGGATGAGCAACCAACGGTAGACCAAAGCCCAACTGAAGAAGTATTAAAGCATGATCAGAAATAAAAGGACATTCCACCCATTATTTGTATCTCAATGATGATGTGATAAGATCCTCCGCAACATAGATTTTGTCTAACCTTTTAGCAATTCCATTAGCTCTAGACCTGCCATTACGCCATGCAGGAACCACCTTTGCAGGGGCAACATCCACTAGATTATTTTTTATAAAAATTTCCTTAAAAAAGACCGCCAAAGGGTCTGCGAAAGCTGTCGCTCCCCAAACCTCCTCTGAATTTGTCGTGAAGTTCATATCCCCTGCTATTATCAAATCACCATCTACTAGTAAGCCCCTACCGTCCACTTTTTCCCATAAATGCTTACGATCTTGACAAGGGCCATAAACATTCAGAAAGGAAATCTTCCTTTTATCTGCTAAGCTGGCACCTGACAAAAAAATACCACCATAGCTTAAGACAGGCACTAAGTCAAATAATTTTGGATCCCAAGACACCAGTAGCCCACTAGACTTCCCCACAGAAATAACTGCACAAATCATCCACTCAAGTCTGAAAATGTACATAAAGTTTCTTGCCTTTTCTACCGCCACCAGAGTTTCTTGTAGAAATATTATGTTAGGAGTTGTTTTAGATAAAAGTCTTCGTAGGGAGGCCACTTTTACGGGTCCTTCTACCCCTCTAATATTAAGAGAGAGGAGGATCATGATTTATCCCTTGCAAGGGATTTCATGCCTCTAAGTGCCCCCTGGTCAAAGTTAGAAGAATTATGTTTTGTAGCAAAATATTCGTTGATCCCTACCTTTTTGCGGGCACTCCTAGTTTTGATAGGAGATAATTCATACCCCAAACCCCGTGACCACGTAGGGTCATTCCCTGATACATTCCCATCACCCGCAGGAGATCTAAGAGGTCCATTGTAATTAGTTCTAACGACAACCTCCCTCCCCAAGTAGGTCGAAATCAAAGTGGGGCTTGAAGTCTCTCTATAGGTAGGTACCAAAGCCGAAATATTCCTATCCAAGGATTGGTCACTAGAGACAAGTTCTCCATAACCCGGAACAATGTCATAGTCTTCCACACTCAAGATCTCAGGGAGTACAGGGGAGCTCATCTCTTGGGTTGTTACAGTCCCAGGAAAGGGCACAGTCTGATCATCAACCAAGTTTGTAATCTTTGGGGCAGAATCCAAATCCTTACCCTTATCAACCTCTGACGAGTGTAACAAATCCTCAGTCCTCACTCCATTGAAATCACCCGACTCTTGTGCATCCATCAATGATGAGTAACTGTCAGATGGCATATCCTCCGAGGAGTCCTCCTCAACCAGAGCCCCATATATATGTGTACATTCCTTTCATATGTGTTTGGTTCATCTACAGAGTGAGCAACAAAAAGGCAAGCCCAGGTAGTCCAACCTCTGTACTAACAAGTGACCCCTCCACTCTATTTCGAGTGTTTCCAATAAACCTGTGTGGATGTCTGCCTCCACGAGCACCTTTTCCATTCTCTTATCAAGAGATTGAAGTGCTTGCTCATCTATATTAATAAAATGACCTAAGGCATTACCTATCACCTCCAAGGATTTATCATTCCACATCTGAGGGGGTAGCCCTGGTAGAAGGACCCAGAGGTGGCGGAAGCTGAAATACTCCATCGTCAGATCAAAACTAATGCGCCACCTCTTCAACATCAGACTCCCACCCCCATAGCCCCAAAACCTTTCTAGAATTCTCACTGAGTCTTCCGGACTCTTGAATACAAAGCCTAACCACCCTCTCGGCAAAGTCATTACCTCATGGGAATAACCCAGAATAGGTTCCCAGTTGCACTGTATCCAATTCGTAAGAGTTTGTTTTCAACATCATCGATAAGCCAACCTCCCCACCAAAGCACAGAGTGCTAGATTGCACACTTCTTCTAAGCTGACGTCCATCCCCATAACTAGTCTATGTTTTGTTCACTTTGGCCTCCACACCCGCATCAATCACTTACGGCTTCCATGCTTTCCTTTAGAATGTCCACCTTGCAGCTTCGGTTGTCTTGCCTCAGGTGGATAATTTGTGGCTTTTAACTGATGTCGACAAACCTGGCCACCCTTAACCTGCTCTCCACACTCTAAATTTAAACCCACAGAGTCCACACTAGGTAGAGAAATTGAATCCCAAAAGTTCTGAGGGTTCGTCACTCTACCAGGCAAATGAAAAGGTTTAGAGTTGGAGATAGGGGAAAATGGAAACTCTGTTGAGGAAGTAAGTGGAACATTAATGCTCCCATTAAGAAGGTGCCTCTTGTCATTACTTCTACATAGTTTGTCCACTGAGCTAAACAAACCCGCCCTCTCCCAATGCTCCTCGCCAATCTCACCCATGAGTGCGCTGACCTCACTATCCATTGAGTTGTTTCCAGAAGCCTTAAGCGTCTGCCACCTCAGTGTTATAGAAGAAGGTTGTCAGTAGATCAGTCTCATCAGGGGGGTAAGAATCGAGGTTTGATCAGAATAATGAATGTTGAGAAGACGGATACGATAGGCTCTTCTGGGTCAGCCAGCTAGAGAGACACTACTGCAATTAAAACTCATTGTCGCCAAAATAGACAAAGAAAAATCGTAGAAGAGCAACGTAAAATCTAGCCACTAAAACGTGTTGACGAAGAAGATAGTTGGAGGCAATACTAAACAGTCTCCAGAATAGTTAATAAGCCGCCTCCAAAACCTTGGAGGAGCTCGAAGCTCTAGGAGAAAAAACCGAAGCGCCTATAATTGTCTAACCATGTCTCCACCATAGCACCTTCTAAACTCTAGGAATCCTATTAAGGTCCAGATGGTCCGCCATTAAACCCGCAACTCACTGTGTATCCTTCCCGCCTCCGCCATTTTCAAAACCTTACCTCATATATTTTTAGTAACTAGTTACGCTCAGACATTTTTTATTCCTCTTGGTGTCTTTTAAAAACATTGTCATATATGATCAACATTTCTTTGAAATGTTTAAATGAACATTTAAAGCAAATGATTACTTTCATCTTGTTATTGTTCGTGTACTTGTTTTCATGTCATGGACTATTAGTTTATAAATTAAGTCATCAAATTATTTTTTCAACAATTTAAGGAAGAACAAAAATAGAACGACAAACTGAAAGTTATAAATTATCTCATATTGATTAAACAATAAAAATAGTATCATAAATATCAAAATATTTTATAAACAAATTAATCATACCCAAACTATAAACATAATCTTAAGACAATATTCAACATTCATTTTAAACATGTTTTTTTCGACTTATTACATTCACATTATATACTTATAACAATATTTTGCCAAATTTGTCTATTTATAAATTATATTTATTATATACACCATTATGATGTATATAAGAATTGTTTTATTTAAAAAAAATTCAAAATATGAGATCACATCATTTTTAAGGCCATATTATATCTTCCATGTGAATACATTCATACACATGTACCCTTCCTCATCAATGCCCATAAGCATTGTACCACTATGTTATTAGTCCCTGTCGAAGGCAAATCAAGGACTCTAACATTCAATACGACTTTGACCATCAATTAGTTTGCGTTTGACTTTCAATATTTTTTTTCTTTCCAAACTTCTACATAGGAAAAAAAATTGTTATGTTTTTTTATATTATTTAAATTGATTTTATTGAGAATACTATTGGCTAACAAGATTGAAATCTTATTGTCTAGCTCGTCTTAGATAACCTACGTTTTTTTTGTCTATTATAACTCTTAGCCTAAGTTTTTTTTGGTCTATTATAACTCTTAACCTAAGTTTTTAGTCTATTATTACAAGTCTTTAAGTCTTTGAATATGCTTTGACATAATGCACTTATATAACCTAAGTTTATTGAAGTCGTTTCTTCGACTGCCAGTCTGCTAGACCGATCTATGTATGTAGTGAGCTTTGTCAGCACTCTACCACATTTCTTCACCACCACAGGGTGCTTTTGCATAGACCTTTCTCCAGCACCAAAGGGTGCTTCATATACAATACATCATTGATTAATGGAAGATACATTATTCATGGGTTGGAGATAAATCGTTCGTTCGTTCATGGGTTGAAGCTATTGTTGGAATGTTGGACATCCTGGATCGACAATTAAGGTAGAAACTATCTACTGACACTTACATCTTACAATGAATGGAAAATAATTTTACAATAAATGGAAAAGGATAGTGATACTGTTATTATTTTTTTTTCGTAAACTCTCATCAAGTTTAAGTCCTGAAATTGATAATTATTGCTTGTATCCCATTCCTATTGATTATTGCTTGTATCCCATCTCTATTGATATCCTCTATAGACTACGTACATGCTTTACCCAAATGCTATTATCATTTGATTCCTAAAACACACCCAAAAGGATGGAATGGATGCTTTACTGTATTAACTCAAATTCGTCTTCCATCTTCCATGTTTGGGATGTTGCCTCCTCTTCATCATTATCGATCAAAAAATAAGGATTGTGTCGAATTAGACAAAAATTATAACCAGTGAACACATAAAGGAAGGGGTTTCCAATTCTCCAACCATGACACTAGAGTGGGCATATTAGTAAGTAGTTAACGTGATCATAACATAAACTAGAATACAAGTGAAGTAAATATAGTAGACCACCACAATATGATATTGCTTGAATAGAGTAATCTTTATCATATTTTTCTTGCCATCGATATGCGCAACCTAGCGACGATTCTTTATGGATTAGATAATGGGGAACAAGAAGAATAATCGATCAGAAGAGAGAACTTTGTCCCGTAAGCACATTGCTTGGTTTAAATATAAAAAAGTAGTTCATATTAAGAGAAGCAGTTGTTGTTGGGAAAGACCCTTGTGGAGAGTTTGAATGAACCAACGAAGCCTTTTTGTCTTTGGACTTCATTACTAGTTGTGTAGAATAGATCTATATTATGAAAATGCACTCCACCTGGATCTATGGATGCTCTTTTTTATGACAGATCTATTCAATGGCCTCCATTGAGCACGCCTAATCTACAATAAACTAAATTGTCGTTTACCTCAAAACTCAAATAAAAGTTAATAATTCCACCATCTACTTTATAATTTATTTATTTTTCTTTGCATATTGCAAATTTGAAGGGATCCACATTGTCATCGCAATTTCCAATAGGCTTGGCATGATTCCTCTTTAGATGGAATAAAAGGGAAAATCCTAGCTATGACAGACAAATTGTAGCAGTTGAAAATCACAATTTGCTCCTAGATAGATGATGAAATAAAAATCTAAATCTATAAATAAAACCAACTACTCTTCTTGTTATCACCGCATCCATGACTTTGTTGTGTCCATTGCCCTTGCCAATGGCAACCATTTTCATGCACAAAAATCCTCCCCTAATTCCCAAGTTATCCTTTTCTTAAATAAAACCCTCACTGTGCGTCTACCATGGGCATACCCTAATCCTAAATCTTTTACCCTTACTGTGGAGATTACGAGAAAATCTATTTATTCGCACCTATCTTTGAATCATTGGAGTTTTTTTTCTGAAGATTATTTTGTCAATGGATATGATTTCTAAAGCTTATGAGAACATGAACATCAATTTAGCTTAAGCGTAGCTATTATTAAATTAAATAAAGGAGGCTTTAATATTATATCATCATAGAAGAAGTAGCATAAACATTATCTCTGAATCAATATAGATTTTTCTGTGAAAGGGCATGGTTGGGTATGATTCCAAAACTTTATGAGAACATGAATGTTACCTTAGCTAAGCTTAACTATCATTGAATTAAATATAGAAAGCATTATTATTCTATCATCATAGAAGAAGCAACAAGATCACTAGTAGATATCATCCTTGCACTTGCCTGTGAATATTACTTATAGATTGTTGGGAAAACTCATACCAACAACCTATAGGAACATTAGTTGTCGATGACAGCAATACAAAACTCCCAAAGAATTATTTACGGTCGTAACCTTCTTATATCTATAAGCAAGGCCTCCCTCTTAGAGATGTTGTAAGTGAATTTTGTTTTCTTCACACTTACCAGAAGCCCATGAATATTCAAAAAAAAAAAAAACATAGATATCTAGTGATCTTTGAACACCCTTCAAATATGATAACTACAAATAAAATCACAATAGAGACTCCAGTTAGATGTAAGTGACACCAAAAAAATCAATATGATCTTCTTTGATCTATCCATAAGAAGTCTAAAAAGGTAGGAAAGGGTGATCGTCAGAGATACCACCTTACGGTTTGGGACGCTACTGCTCGGCTCTACCGCAACTATTACGAGGTACATGATACAACTTATCAGCCCTACAACCATCTAGTGAGGGAAACGAGGTTGACCAGCCCATCTAGCATAAGTAGAACAAAATTGAGGAAAAACCTTCTAAGGAAATTAACATTCACAAAGAAAGACTAGATTTGTACTACAATTTTTACAATTTCTTCAGGAAAGTCCTCATGCTCACTGACAAAATAGGGGAAAATAAAATAGCTCCAGTCTTGTTCTCTCAGTCAATGTCAATGGTTTCATTAAGTGCAGAGGAACTCAAACCGACCATAGCTCTTAGTGATATGGCATCTAAATTGATTCATCTTACGAAGAATCAATCCCTTCAGGCACACAAGATGAATCAATTTATATACTAAGAGAAAGAGCTTGGATCAAGTTGGAGATTTAAATTAGTGTTTCGACAATTGCTTCCACAACGATATCCTAGATTCGGTGAATGATAAATTTGTCAAGCGATGGGAGGGAAGACGATAAGTAGCAAACCCTACGTTCCACTTCACGTCGTAAATTCAATCACATTCAAGTGTACCCCCTTGATGTTGTATCCTCATTGTTTTTATTGGCGTTGGCTAATAAAAAATCGCCCATTCCTCATTGGATTTCAGGAAAATCAAATGGAAAAAATCGTCAGAAAAGAGCCCTTGATAATGGGCTATCCCTTTTCATTATTTATTAATAAACATGAATGGCTCTCTAGTGCATTAATTCCCTAGAGGTATTGCTTCCCACTCATATCCTATGGTGTTGCACCTGTACGGTGGTGTTGGAAGTCTTGTCGGTGCTACAGGTAAAGCCTTCTCACTGCAATGTAGTCGCCATGCAACGAACGATGACCCCATCCAACTAGTTGGTTGTTAATTTCTTACATGTGTATGGTATGTTGCTCGTTGCAGCCCCATCCATCCAAGCATTGACTTTCATACAAATATGTGTGTCGCTCTTACTAATAGTTTTGTCTATCATGTGTTCCTTTTAGAATTATGAGCTACTATAAAAAACATAATCCACAAATTCTATTTTCATGGCAAACATATAAAATATATTTGAATAGATATAGTGTGTTTTTTTTCTAATTCTAAGTCATCTAAGGCAATAATTTTGTTGTTACATGTTAGTTGGATGAATGGAACTACAAATTGTTTGTTATCATAGTATTGCATCTCAATGTTTTAAACGATGCTTAAAAAGGAGAGGTCATAGCCTTTGTTTGCTAAATGTCGTTCTCCTGGTATTGCAATGGATTCACCATGAATTTGAAACGTTGTTGCAGTGCGCTACCAAACCTTCGTTGATCAGGATTTGATTGACTATTTGACCTTAATCGAATACATTTTATGTGGTTGTGTTAGTAAGATATTGCAACTCAATCAATGGTGGATTTAATCAATATTCAATTAATCTAATCAAACATTAGTTTCACCATACTAGGATCAATCTAGTTGAAATCGTACAACATAAAAAAATTGTGGAGAATATTACTGGGTTATCAGGGCCTTATAAAGGTTGACCTAAATCATAGTTCTCGATGTCAAAGTTGCTAAGGTCATAGTTCCTCGAGTCATAGTTCTTGAGGTCATAGTTCCCGAGGTCTTATTTACCGAGGTCATAGATCCTTGGGTCATAGTTCCTTGGGGCATAGTTCCCGAGGTCATAATTCCTCAGGTCATAGTTCTTGAGGTCAAAGTTCCTCGAGTCATAGTTCTTGAGGTCAAAGTTCCTCGGGTCAAAGTTTCTGAGGTCAAAGTTCCCGAGGTCATAGTTCCCGAGGTCATAGTTCCTGAGGTCAAAGTTCTTGAGGTTCCTGAGGTCAAAGTTCTTGAGGTCACAGTTCCCGAGGTCATAGTTCCTCGCGTCATTGTTTCTGAGGTCACAGTTCCCGAGGTCATAGTTCCTCGCGTCATACTTCCTTTTAATTCACCAAAGTTTGATACTTATGTTGACCAAATTTCAAATCTATTATATGACAAGACACCATACAGTGTTGTTGAAGTTCATAGATCCAGAGGAAGGTCATAGTTCCTCAGGTCATAGTTCCTAAGGTCATAGTTCCTTGGGTCATAGTTCCTAATGTCATAGTTCTCGAGGTCAAAGTTCTTGAGGTCATAGTTCCCGAGGTCATAGTTCCTGAGGTCAAAGTTCCCGAGGTCATAGTTCCCGAGGTCATAGTTCCTGAGGTCATAGTTCCTGGGGTCAAATTTCCTCAGGTCATAATTCCCGAGGTCAAAGTTTCCTCGGATGAATGTGTTAAAGATGTGGAAGGAATGAGTCAAATCCCTCATGTTGGGGAAAATGTTGAAACTCCTTTTAATTCACCAAAGTTT